>PVIY010002555.1:0-126150 GCA_004026745.1 Myrmecophaga tridactyla
CCCATGATTAGATTTAGCATCACTAATTGCAGAAGACAATCCCCTTTGGCTGATTACAAATGGAATCAGCTATGGATGCAGCTGACGTGATCATGACCTAATCCTATGAAATGTCCTCATTGCAACAGACAGACCAGCACTTGCCCAATCAGATAAACAGGTACCACAACTTGGCCAAGTTGACACGTGTCCCTAACCATGACACTGTCTTTTTTTGCATTGAACTGTTGCAGTTCTCCATCTTAAATAGAAAACTTATTTAAATTCCCAGGATAGCCAAGTGCAACAAATCATTGTTCTCATTGGATGCTAATTAGTTGTTTCTAAATTGCCTCATTCATTTTTTCAAAGGATGTTCCCCAATTGCCTTCTGTATTCCAGCTGTGGTTCTTGGCACAGGTGCAAGACTCTTAAAGATGACAAGCTCTCTGAACTTTCCTAGTCAAAAAACCTAAAAATAACTGAGAACTTATTGTGAAGCAGTGATAGATGCTAAGAGGAATATGTATGCAAATTAGGATGATAGAGAGTGATGATGGGAGAAGAGGCTGTTTGGTGATAAGAAAAGGCCTCTCCGAGGATGTAAACTTTTAGCAGAAGCACACATAAAGTCAAGGACGACACTGTGCAAATATCAAGAAGAAGAACACTACAGAAGAGGGGGCAATAAGTGCAAAGAACCTCAGGGAGGGCCAAACCAGGAAGAAGACTGCGGTTCTGGGGGGGTAAGATGGGAGAGTAAGGAAGTAAAGTAGACAGTTTGGTATTGTGTCCTAACTGTGATGGAACAAGTATGGACAATTTTGAGCAGAGTAGTGTTTTACTTTTTGAAATTATTACATTGGCTATTATATGTGGAATTGAATTACAGAAAGACAAGATTAGACAGGGAACATTGGAGATGATGAAAAGTAAATGGATTTGGAATATAGGTTTAGAGTAGAGATCATATAACTTCCTATCTGATGGGCTGTAGAATGTAGGAGAGTTGAAAAAGATACCATAGTCCAATTGCACTGTCATACAGAAATCCAAAGAGTAGAAATTTGTTTGCAATTACAGAAGTTTTCTCCTCTAATAGTAGACATTTTTAGAAGCACTTATTGACTTGCAACATGAGGTTCAGTGGAGGGTACAGATGAAGGATGAGATGAAGAATGGGGAATATTTCATTTCCAGAGACACTGGGTTCTGCTCCTGAAGCAAGTGAGGTGGTTGCAGAAAAGTGAAGCTGGGGAATCAGTAAAAAGGGAAATAGCTGCAGGATCTTGGTATATGTTCTCACCAAGGACTGGGCTATAGCAAGGAAGAAGGATAGCTAGAAGGAAAAGAGAGGAAAGCAACCCACCTACCCCTACAACCCATTCTCAACAAGTATCACCAAGCATTCTTTAGTGTAATGCTAGTGATAGGAGCAATACTAGTATTATTTTAGTTACCAAAGACTTTAATATGTTCTATGGATTGGTCTAGGGATCTACTCACAACAATTAAACATTTGCTCTCTGTGGAAATGTATGCTAAGTTCTGAAAAGCTGATTTACAAATAAACTTTATGAGCACACAGCTCACTTTATGTAGTTCTGTCTTAGCACATTCCTACTTATAGCCATACATAGGGCCTTCCATTAAATGTTTACATCATAGGAGGGATCAAATTCCCACATTGGGATGGCTAGTCAACATATAGTAGAGTTTTCTTAGTCATGATTCACTTATTTCTATGATTGAAACATTTTTCAAGTGATAATGTTGGAAGAAGTGATTTTGTGGAAGACCATTTTGTATTAGGTCTATGAAACAAATAGGCACCTGGGTCTCCCAAAATCTGGACTCCCATACAGACCTTCTGTGCTTAATGCTGGGCCAGTCCTCCACTATTCTCCACTGTTTTTCTAGAAATCAGACTTGGAGGTCTTAACAGAAGAGATATTACAGCAAAGAGAGAGGATCAGAAAGAGAATAGGAACCATACAGAGTAAACTCTTTTAAATTAATCTATACATGTGGTTGTGTTCTAAGAAGGATAAACAGTATACATAACACACTGGGTACACATTGGGGGTGGAGTAGAATGAAAAAGGGGAAAAAAGACACAAATGAATAACGAAGTAAATATAAGTAAATTATAGAATAAGGAAATACTTTACATGGGAAAAATGATGCTGACAGCCAGGAACTGAAGAATATAGATAACTCAATTTTCTGTTCTTGAAGTTCAAAACAAAAGAAAGAAACAAACAAACAAAAAAAACAACAAAGAAAAAACTCGAAACGAGTCATTACAAATTTTGAAAATTGAAATGCATTTTTCCAAAGACACAAATTTTATTCTTTAGAGAACTCATCTTAGGCAAAATATTCACTTTTTTTTCCCCGGCAGCCTAGAAATTCTGTTCCTTCTTCTCTGCCAAAACAGTTTGCCTTGTATGCCATATGGCTAACACCCTACATCCTCACTCAGAAGCTTCCTAAGTCAGAGCTGCCAGTACTACTGATATGTAGTTTGGGTTGTGTAATACCACATTATACTTCTCATGAGTTCTAAAATACAAATTCATGAAAAACAACAATAAATCTATGGTACGGAACATGTATAAAGATATAATTTGTAACAAGAGCAACACAAAGTTGGGGTATCCAAGTGGTTTAGAAACAGTTTATGTGTATACTATTAACATTAAGTTGAGATTCCTGGCCCATGCACTTCCAAAAAAAGAAAAATTCAACAAATGGTGCTGCAAAAATGGGACAGCCACATGGAAAAAGAATGAAATGTGACCCCTAACATACAGCATACAAAAAAAAAAAAAGTTAAGTTGGCATGAAATCAAACACGATTGTCAATAGATTTAGGATGTTAGATTTTCTTAAATATCTAGAAGATCTTAATTTCTTCCTGTGTTCTTATTTCTGTTATTTTTGGCATTCAAGAGTAAGCTGGCATTGGGATTCTAAGGAAAAAAAATATCAGCAATAACTGAAATGATTTTAGGGTTCACAGTTTTAACCTCTAAAAATTTAGTTTCTCTTTCCTCTCATGGTTTTAAATTTGTAATCTCGGAACATGATAAGGAAAGGAATATTGATTTTTTTCACCTTTTATATATCTGTGTTTCTTTTCATGCTTAGTTCATATCCTGATATTGGAAACGATCCAGGAATAATTACTATATGTAGAAAAAAAAGTGTCTGTCTGCTGCAAAGCCGGGTTAAACTAGAGATAGCTAATACTGTGATATAGTAGAAAGAGCCCAGACCTGAGGCACTGCAGTCCTGGCTGCTCATTCTAACTTTACTCATTAATTTCACTGCTTCTCTCAAAAGGACACACTGCCCTTCCCCTTAAAATATATAAATTAGGTTTAAGAAATTTCCCCAAAATGTGTTTCTGGATGCTGATATATTTTAATATTAAAAAAATGCTTTCACATTCACAAAATATGAAAAAATACTGTTTTCAGTTAGAAAGTAGCACTTCTTGCAACCTTATGAATGGGCACTATGAATCTCTAAAGAGATTAGACTCTATGGTCTTTTCCAAACTTATTTAATAGTGGAAACATTTAAAAAAAACATGGGATGTGTATTTAACAGATGAGGTTGAGATAGCCTTTAAAATCTAAAAACCAATAAATATCAAAATACAGCTTGTCAAAAATGAGAGTGAAATGCTCCAAAATGTGAATAAATATTTTTTAAAAGAAAAATGGCTACTATTACAGTTTTTAGATTTTGAATTTGAACTTTGGCCCAATCCCTTTGATGATGTGGAAATAAAAGATCTTGCTAAGAAAGATAATTCTGGTATTATAAACTTCTGCATAAAA
The DNA here is from genome assembly GCA_004026745.1 of Myrmecophaga tridactyla. Taxonomy (NCBI): domain Eukaryota; kingdom Metazoa; phylum Chordata; class Mammalia; order Pilosa; family Myrmecophagidae; genus Myrmecophaga; species Myrmecophaga tridactyla. The sequence goes on from PVIY010002555.1 coordinate 3,831, forward strand.
GGACATAGGGTTGCAGGAATATGAAATAAAAAGACCTAAGCTAGGAAGAGTAAATTACTGAATCTCTCTAGCTGCAAATAGCATGATGTTCAAAACAAACCATACTCTCTCCTTCATTGTGTTTAAAATTAATCACATACATGTGTGCATGTACGACACACTCACATACACACAGAAGCTCTGCTTTGGTGGAGATATTGAAATCATCAAGTCATAGGACTCAATGTTTCACTGTCCCTGAACTGCAGCTATAAATTCCCCATTGTCTTCACCATTGATTAATGGAAATCATTATCTTCCAATTTATGGTTTTCGTAAATCAATATTTATTCAGTGCCAAGAGGCATGCCTGAGTTCTTGGTGATTTAGAAACACTGACTTAACAAAGACAGCTATTCCTGCCTTCTGAAAATTTGCAATTTAGAAGAACACATAAGAGTCACTGAAGACTTGATCATAATTTTTCAGTGCAGCTTGGCACTAAGAACCAATGATAGGTGTTTGTAATTTACAGCAAAATCATGTTTGCATCTTATTGCATCCACCCCAGTTACTGTATTCTCAGTGTTTCCTAGTAGCATGGTGCTTAATAAAACAGTACTGACTCTGTCAAATTCTAAAGAGTTGATAACTATGACCAATTTAGAATAGAGAAAGTATTCATTATGGAACACAAGGATGTTTTCCTTTTTGCATTTATAGATGAAAATGACAAAGGCATTTTAATTGTATCAACTGATAGAATTTCAAGAATTCAGGTAAATAATTGAACAGACACAAAGAAATGTGTAAAGAAAGTTGATGTAGTAATTAGGCATAAATGCACACGAAAGGACCAGGAAGAAAGTAGATGCCTGGGTATTCTTCCTCATAAATTAAGAAATCCATTTTATTCAAAGCTTTTAAAATCTAGCTGCTGGCTGGAGAAACCTGGTACCCAGTTTGGCCAGGGGTACTGGGAGCTGAGCAAGCAATAACTCGGCAAAAAGAAAGAAAAAAGAAGCAAGAAAGACTCCAGATATTGGAGATTTTACTCCCCTACTCCCCACTGCTGTGTACTGACAGTCCAAAGACTGGAATGCAAATTTTGTTTTTGGATGGATGAGGTCAGAAAATATCAAGGGAAGGATTCTTTCAACTGCCTTATATTTTTCAGAATTTTAAAAATAGGAACTCAAATAATTTCAAAGCAACAATTATGTTTTTCGCTTTTTTTTCTTCTGAAAGTAAATATTTGGAGTCCAGAGGTGAGCATCTGCTCAGGGTAATGTGCTTATTCTATTGAAATAGACGTGAGTGTGAGGATAATCCACAATAGCTATGGGATGTCCCAGTCCTCCCAATTCCCATGATTGATTTTCCTCCCTGATTAGCAAATCCCTTGCTGACACCATGACACCCCAAACTACAACACACCTGCTGGGTTCCCCAAACCCATGGGATCTCTCAGTCTTCCAGCTCCATCCTAAACACCTATAAGCAGTCCATGTTGTAGAACAGGACCTGGGCCAGTCCTCTGCCAACATAGCAGAAGCTTCCCCTAGTGTATTTCAGGCTAATTTTATTCTCCAACATATTACAGAAATGTGTAATCCTTGAGCACCAAATAATTGTCAACAAAGGATATTCCTACAACTAATATTTTTGAGCCCTGCTATGTACCAAATATAGAACTGAAAGTACAGCAATAGTAGACAAAGATCCATATTTCCATGGATTTTAAGATACAGTAGGAGAGGGCAAATGACAATCAATTTAACAAATACCTACACATGTAAGACGACAGCTTTGTGGAGAAGCAGGAGAGAGGGTTAGGGTCACTGTGGAGGACACTGTTTCAAATCGAGTGCTTGGGGAACAGCCCCCTCAGAATTGCTCTTTAGAACAAGGTCTGATGGCTGTGAGGGAGTAGATCAGGCTGATTTCTTGGGAAAAGAGCATAATGACATGAAAGAAAAGGCAAAAATAAATTTGTCCTGATGGTCTCTTGCCAGATAGTGGTGAAGTTGGGAGGGTAGAAGTCTGGCCAGGAATACACAGAACAACTTCTTCTCAAGAAATGTTAAACCCCAAGTCCTTGACTTTAGCAGCATTTGCCCATCTGAACAGCTTCTCCTTGCTTCCTGATCACCAGTCTTAAGGCTTGCTCATTCACAATCTCTTCAATGCCTCAATGCCTACAAACCCTTTACTCACCTGTCTCTTCCTTTCTTATAGATTTGACCATCATCCCTATGATTTCATGACATCCTTGATTCTCTCAAGTTTTTATCCTTCTGCAGCACCCACACTCAGCCCGTGATCAGTGCTGCATTATGCCCAAACTACAGGCTATGACATCAGGGTCCTACAGTCTTGGTTCCCCCAAAACTTCCATATAATCTCAAGCACTTGATCTGAAAAGCAAATCTTACAATACTACTCCTCTACTTGAAATCCTCTAATAATTCATCTTTACACAGGAGAGAGCCGAGACTCCCTGGCTTGACATTAGAAATCTATCATCTCACTTCAGCCAATGTTTTAGCCTAAATGACTGATTCTCCCAGCCCCTTATAAATGCCATATTAAAATCAATCATCTGGGCATCTTTAAGTCCCATTTTACTCATGTTGAATCCCTTTCTTTGAATTCTTAAATACCTCCTTTAACTTTCTGCATTTGACTAACGCTTGTTGCCCTTGTATCTCAAACTCTACCCTCTCCTGGAAATTTCCCTGGCACTTTTCTCTAAGCCTGCATTGAAAACCTCTACACCACATTCTCATATTCCTTGTGCTGACATATATCATTGAATTTATCTCTTTACACTATACTTGTCCTAACTACATCTTTATTAGAAGCATGATGTCTTCCTTCACCCTACAATAGAAGGAGCAAGCCAAAACATATAAGTAAACAACATCAACAAAATGATGAGGTTTCTAGGGCAGGAGCTTAATTTTATTTATCTTGAATCCCCATTCCTTCAGCACTGTTTATGACACATTTTACATTGAATGAATAAATGATTAGATAAATAAATGGTCAAGATTGCCAATGGGAAAGTGTATATCATTAAGGATAATGAAAGAGATGAAATGGAAAGAGAAAAATTTAAGTGAGGTGCTGATATCATGGAAGAAGTTGATACACTATTCTAAAGATATTTAGGAAAGTGACGTGGACGATGCAGAGGAGATAGGGTAGCTGATCATGGTTTTTAATAAAAATTTCTTGGTTGATGCTTGATAAAAATGGCTTGTAGGTGACAGCATTCATTTATTTATTCATTCTTTTAATTGCGAACACCTTTGTGGAAATCCTCACCAAGCAATTTGCCAGATACTGGGAATAGAATGGTGAACAAGAAAATACAGTCCTTAACTTCCCTGGAGTAAAATCGTACAAAGGAAACATAAAATGAACAAATGCATCCTGAAGTTTAATTGCGGACAAATTCTCACTCAGTAGGAGAATAATATGGTCCTTTGGGAACAACAAGAACAAAAAAACAAAGAATATTACCTACTTGAAGGAGTCAAAGAAGGCTCTGCTGAGACGTGATGCTTGATCTGTGAGCTGAAGCATGCTTAGGAGTAAATGAAGCTGAGTTTGTTCCGCCTTCCCCCAGAGTTGGGAATCAGGGAAGGAAACTAAAGTGAGAGGAGAGAAGACACATTTTTGGGAGAAATCAGGTCATGGGGGTGTTTGAATATAATAGAAAAGAGCACAGGGAAGTAGAATATTAGGGAAAACAGAGCTAGTCATTGGATTAAGAATAATGATAAAACAATGGTTGCTAACCTTTCTTGGTCTATAGAACACCTGGGTGTCAGACATTGTGCTAAGTGTTTTTACACTCTATTTTCAGTTAATAATGACAAAAAGAAATATGCAGAAGCACAATTACTTTTCCCATTTTACAAACTCTGAAACTGAGTCTACAAAAGTTAAGAAATGTTCCCAAAGTCTCAACTAAGTGAACAGCAAAGCCCAAATTTGAGACATTTGGTCATTCAGTTCTGGGGTTCCAGGACATGGGTTATTGCCTAATTAAAACTTTACACATGCATGTTTCAGAAGAGTTTTTCTACCTGGTACTGATGTTCTACCCTCCCATGAAAAGTGAAACTGGAAAGATAACATGGAAAAAGCTTACTCCTACCTTTCATGCATATCTGTCCAAATAATAACTCAGTCTTCTTGCCAGGAAGATTGCAGGTGATCAGAGCAGGGCCAGACACACAGCATTTTAATGCATTTTATGAGTTTTTTTTTGAAACTCTCAATTTTGTGGATTTCAGTGATAGGAAGAGAGATATTGTCAGCATCTTGCTTCTCTACCCTTTTCCTCTACCAATATTTTCTCCTCACTCTTTCCTAGAACAGCCAATCCCTCTCAGCACACACCTAGGCACATAACTGAGGCCAGAAGTTGAGAAGTCATGAGTGGATGGTGCTATTGGCGATGAATTCAGATTTCTCTTCTTATCTATATCTGTGTGAGGGTTGCAGCTGGATAACAGTGCCCAGTTTTCAGGAGATTAGTTTGGGGGAAATGTATGTTGAGATGCCCTTGATTTGTCTTGGGAAGAATAGGATATTTTTTGCTATTTGCTTTAGTGCCCCAACATAGTGAGAAACACTATATCCTCCAGATAAAAACAAAACAAAACAAAAGTCAAGATTAATTACAGAAATGGATGCTTAAAGCAAGTTCCTCCCTGCCTTAGGAGTTCATAACAAAATTGGGAGGCAGGAGGCTTGTGTGTGACTTGTAATCTCCAAGGGTGATAGACCCACCTATGTGGGTGGTTGCTCCGACTAGCCGGATATTTCCACTGTGTAGGAAATCCCTCTACCCAGCAGTAACGTACCTACCAGACGGAGGACTTTGAGCATCCAGTAAGCACACATTTCTCCTCTTTGCGTACAATCCTTTCCTTTTATGGTTGCTCCATTTAACCAGAAGCTGAGAAGCATTGCTTGTGTTGATCTCACCTTTCCTTCTCAGACATTTTCTTTAGTGAAGCATTAGCTACATCAAAGACTTTCATTTTTACATTAGCATTTGCATTTTTAAACATCTGTAAGTGGAAATGATCAATACTACATAACCACAATCATTGTGGAATGTGGAGTGAAAAAACAGCTATGTCCTTTAAAGGTTAGGAAAAATAATCTAAGTGATTAAAGTCATTTCAAATATTGTCCTTTCTTAAAATGCTTAAGTGTATGTTTTTTTCAAGTTGGATAAATAAATGAAATCTGCTAAAATATAAATGGAAGGGTGAATGAGACATAATTAGTGGGCAACACCTTTGGTTTGGGTGGGTGTTGCAATTCTCATTTCAATTGCCAGAGGGAAAGAAAAAACTTGCTATTAGGGTAACATGATCTTTAAAATCCTGCATCCCTCAAGAACAGCTCCAATGTAGGAGACTACTTTTCTCAAATCCTATCAACAGCAGCACTTTTTTCCTCCAGACTCATTGTAAGGCAGTTTTATTGCATGGAAAGCAGGTGCTGTTGGGGACAGAAAGGCTGCTTGACTGACAAATTGCATTACTAAGCATTCTAAAAATCAATTATAATGCGTACCCTGAGGACCAGGGCTTAAACTTTCACTCTATAGCACTGTTTTTCTTTTTCTTTGTTAAAATGAAGTCTACATTGTTTTCTTTTACTTATGGGTCCAATCTGTCAATTAATAGTAGTACCAGTTTTGTATGTGTGTGTTAGTTATTAAACACTTAGTTATTTAACACTTATTCTCATAGATAAACAGAAAGTTAGGAAACTCTGATGATAACATGTAAATTTCTGATGGGATTTAGGGCTACATTCTATTACTTAAATTTATTCTCAACTCACTAAAGAAATACATTTAAAACCCTCCCCCAGACATCCCCCCTTCATTCTCATTCTCTCTCTCTCACGCACGTGCGCGCGCACACACACACACACACAGACACACACACACTCACTCACATGAAAGCAACCGCAGTGTCCAGTACCACTTGGGAAAAGGTCAGCACCCTTGGTATTGTGCCGAGTAAACAAAACAGATGCGCTTCTTTGAAAGGTGTCTCTGCTGCTGCTTTGCCCTGGTTCAAGCTACGATTGTTGTCCGAGCTGTACTTGTCATGGACTCAGATACAGTCTTCCACTTCCAAGAAATGACATACAATTATTGTCCCAAGTTTCAGAAATGTCAGTGCAGCCTTTATTCCTACTCCATTATTGTCATTGTGTCCTAAATTTTGCAGTCCTCAAAACTCATTTCAGAATGCCCCTTCAGGAGAGATCCTGCCAGGGAGTTTGGCTTAGGCATCAAAATATTGTCATAAAATTCATGTTTTGTTGCTCCTGTTCCTATAACAGGAACTGTTCATAGGCTTATCCTGTACCTTCTCAGGTAGGGAGTGTTTGAAGTGTTTGGGAGAGTCATGCCAGCAGCTTTTAACAACATACTCAAAATAAGTGTTGGCTTCTAGCTCAGAGCTCTCCAGCCTTTCTTCTGTCTGTTTGCCATCCAAAATTTTAGATTTATTTAGAAATAATTGAGAGAGATAACCAACAAAAAATGAGTAGTATTGAAGAGTGTTTTTTTTAACTTTTTCTTTTAGTGTAATTTTGATATTATTTTATTTGCGTGGAATTCAGCAAATAGAATTCTGGGTTGTTTGCCCACAAGCAAAAAAATGTATTAATGCTCATACAGAGCCTGCGTCTCTCTTAGTCTTGTGTTTCCTGCTCCAAAATCTATTCCAATGGATGGATGTCGACTTTGGATAATTTTTTTGGTTCTCTAACTAGGTGTTTGTTTCTTGGGCCATTTAAATATGTATTTAATATTTGGTATTCAGTATCCTTTATAGAGTGACTATGAAGCATAAATGGATCCATAATATGCAGTCCATGGAGGAGGGCACACAGTAGCACCAGATAAATGTTAATTTTTGTAATTAGTATTGTCAGTAATCTTCCTATTCCTTCTTCTTGTGCCCAGCTTTCTCAAATGACCTTTCCCTTAAACTCCTTACGCTTCTCATCTCTCTACCCAAGCAGTTGTGAATGTTTTCTAATTACGCATTAACTGATGACAATATTTGGATTGTTACTCTTCTAGGGGGGGTATTTGCATTGAAAAACACTCTATGCTAAAGACCTCATAAATCACATTATAGATCCATCCACTCTGTCTACTCCAAAGGCTGATTTTTCTTCACACCTAAAAGGATTTGACTACGTGGGCCAGTAAATTCAGTTACGGTATATAGACACCTTATAAAGTTTTCTGGCCAGAATTTATAGGTTATTTTACTCTGTTGAGCAGTCATAATTTCAAAAGACACAAGATCATAAGTCTCAAGGTTGAATAATCACCAGTGTTGTCCCGACGAGCCAAAATGCCACAATGAGGCTAAATAGCATATGCTTTTGACCCAGCTGTCAGGTGTTATTAATAGGCTGACTTAAAAAATGAAAGCAGTAGGGGTGTCACAGACATTTTGAGGCCCATATGCTTAAAGCAGTAAAACACCTGCCAGGATGAGTTTCTGGTTCCAAATGAAGTAAATCAGCTTGCTTTTCCCCCCACAGTTAAAAATACATCAACACCTACTCACAATGCTGCCTTGTGCAATAACGCTTAGGCTACCACCTCTTTCACTCTGAGCTGTTTGCGATCTAAGGTATAACACCTCTTTCCATTCTCCTCACTTCTGGGATGAACTTTCAAGTATGTGTTCCTTTGCTGTGTATGTGCAATGGCTGGGGGCTGGGGGGTGGTGCATAGTATTAGCTGGGCTACTCATTTTTTATCTGCAGAGTTTACAAAAATTTAAAGTGGAAAGTTGTGCACTTACAACATAGAAACTAGGGGCGACTCAGAAGATTCTATCTCAAGATGCAAAGTTGTGTTGATGATTAAGCCTGTCAGAACTCAACTCTAATAACTATTATTTGTCTATCTGCAGCCATTCCATATAGGGGGAAGAATAGGAAATGATATTTTGTGCTACTAAAGGATGGAATATACTTCTTTCAGAAGTTACTGAAAGCTTACTCTTATTCGAGCTCATTGGCTAATAACTTAATTTTAAAATTATTTTTATGCCTTTATTAAAAAGAGATCTAGTCAAGTTGTTGGTCTTTCTGTGGATGAAATTCACTGAGTGTCTCATTATGGTGGAGTTGAGTAGATGGGAGTTTTACTAAGAGTTGATCAGTCTGAACAAGCTAAAAGCCTGGTTAACTCTTCAGTTTGAATCAGTTTGCCACACTTTCATTAATATGGCATCAGTAATTTATCCATTTGAGTAAGAATTTATTCTTTTGTCCGCCGATCAGAGGAGTACTGGATTGAAGGGGAAGGGAGAAGAGTAGGATAGAGTGATGCTGGTAATTTATACTTTATCCCAAGGCCATCCTTGAGGACATTTGCTTAAGCTGTTTTCATTATTCTGCTTCATTTCCTTTAGAAATCATTTAGTTTTTGAGTTCACTATCCATTTTGATTGTCTTGGATATTTTAAAAATTGATCCTCAGGACAATTTTCAAATAGCAACTTCAAACTATTTTAAGCTGTGCTATACTCACTCTTTTAGTGTACATTCTTCCAAGACAGCTATTTGGCAAGGCAGGTTTCATTGAACTACTAAGATATTTTTCTTTTCTTTTTTAGTCTGATTGTGTTTAAAGCATACTTGCTAATTTAAGCACCAGTTCTTTCATATTTCTTACCAAATGACTACCTAGTACTGGCAAATGTCATTGAAATTTCATTTTATATGCTGCCAGATGTTGACTACCAAGCTGAAAGAATCTGATTTACTATTCTCTACTCTTCTCTCTTCTTTCCACTCTTGAGAAATAATTTCATTTATAGTCATTATGTCTCCTATTGCCTTACCAAACTTAATGCTTAGGAGAAAGTTGAAACAACAATGTGTGTTCATCCCAGATTCATATGGTATTTCTAATGTTAGAGATTAACTGAGTTTACATTTCTGGGCATTATGAAGAAAATAAAGCTAGTAATAGGATGCTTCAGAAAAGATTGTTGGAAGATAATTTCATGAGTAAATGTCAGATCGATAGTATTATATTCTGCTGACATTTCTTCCCTTGTGATGTATCTAGCTCAGTTAGAATCTAAACTAGAATCACCTAATAAGCATAACTAGGAAGCACTCCCATAGACTACCAACCTGTTTGGATTTTTTCAGGTGTTCATACCACCTGAAAGAAAAGCCTTCTTTATGGAGTCTTATTGTTACTGCATTTGCTGTAGCATCCATCTTTCTTCTTGTTTAGATTAACATTGGATTACTTTATTAAATTACTTATACAGTCACAGAAAGACACTAACATCTGAAAAAAATGATAGTGCCCTTGATGATTATTTTTATATCACTGCTCAACAATTTTGTTTAAAATCAAATTTTAGATAGGCATGGTGGGTAAAAAGAGCTCAAGGTCTTCTCAAACAGTAAATATGGCAAGCCCTACCTTTCATAGGCCATAAAAGTATCTTCAATCTTCCAAGACCACATCAAAGGTGAATGATTACTTCCCATTCCTACTTATTCGATGTCTCATTGATGCTGGATTAAAAATTGAAAAAGGCTTCCTGATCATAAATTTCCTTGAGATGACTGCATTTTTTACTAAGTGCAAGCTGTTCCAATACCAATAATAAAATAAATAAATGCAGAAAATAGAATTTCATAGCAACTCTAATTGCTTTTAAATATGTATCTTGTAGGTGCAGATCTATGCTGGGTGGGACCTTTTGACTAGATTGTTTCCATGGAGATGTAACCCTGCCCATTCAAGATGGGTCTTAATCCTTTCCCGGAGCTCTTTATGAGAGAGAATTCAGAGAAACTAAGAATGAAAATGCCCCAAAGATAAGCCAGCAGGACCCACAGGAGCTGACAGAGCCATTTTGAAACCAAGGCCTAATATAGCCTTTTCTTTAAATAATACAGAGATATTAAAACTATTTTACTGTGAATAAATAATGGAAATTACTTTATTTACATGTTTTCATGTACAACATCTTATTGGATTTCACTTTATGGGTTGTGCTGGTTTGGATCTGTTATGTACCCCAGAAAAACCTATGTCCTTTTAATCCTTCCCTGTGGGTGCAGACCTATTGTGGGTGGGACCTTTTGCTTACATTGTTTCCATGGAGACGTGACCCAGCCCATTCGAGATGGGCCTTAACCCCTTTGCTGGAGTCCTTTATAAGAGGATGAAAGGCAAGGACATTTTGGAGCGAGAGGTCAGAGAGAAAGAAAACACCCTGGGAGAACCTAAGAGAGAAAGAAATGCCGAGTGACATTTTCGAGACAGCCACTGAAACCAGAGCCAGGAGAGAAGGGCCACTGGATGCTTCCATGTGCCTTCCGATGTGACAGGAATCCCGGAAGCCAATGGCCTTTCCTTAGAGAAATTATCTTACTCTTCATATCTTAATTTTAACATTTTCATGGCCTTACAACAGTAAATTTGTACCCTAACAAATCCCCACTGAAAAAGCCAAACTTTTTCTGGACTATTGCATTCTAGCAACTTTAACAAACCAAAACATATGGCCATCATATATATATTGAATCAGAAACTTTAATAGGTTATAGTTAGCTCTTTTTTCTTTCACACCCTCTGTGATGGTTAAGTTCATGCATACACATGGCTAGCCTATAGTGTCCGGTTGTTTGGTCAAACAAGCACTGGCCTGATTGTTACTGAGAGAGTAGTTCATGACCTGATTGCATCTATGGCTTATTACATCTATAATCAACTAAGAAGATTGCCTCCAGCATTGAGAGGAGTCTTATCCAATCTGTTGTAGGCCTTAAAGGGAGAACTGATTTTTTCAACAATCAGAAGGAATAATTTCTATCTCTACTTCAGCCAGCTAGCTTCTCCTGGGGAATTCATTAAATTCACTGGATTCCTCCAACTTGCTACCTGTCCTGTGGAATTAGGACTTTCCCATTTCACAGTTGTGTGAACCAATTCCTACAATAAGTCTCATAATATTTTCATTATCTATCTGTCTACCTACCTATCTGTCTAATCCCCTATCATTCTATTTCCTTGTAGAACACTGACAATATACTCCATATCTAATCCATCAGCAAATTTCTTCAGTTTTTTCTTTCAACTACATTCAGGATCTCTCACTTCTCACTACTTCCATCACCACATGGTTTCAACCACTGTAATCTCCCATGTAAGGGATCGACTCTAATTGGTCTTCCCTACTTTGGGCCTTGTCCTCTTATACTGTATTCTCAACACAATGACCAGCATGATCCTTCTAAACATAAGTGAGATCATATCACTCCCCTGATAGATAATTTTCCAAATCATGAATGATATAGCTAAAACCTTTAGGGTGTTCTCCAGGGCTCTTCCCTATTCACACCCTCCAGTCCCAGCCTCTACTTCTCTGTCCTTATCTCCCACTAATGCCACCTTTGCCTCCCCCATTCCATGCCACAATCACTTCCTGACTGTAAACTTATCAGGTCCCAAGTGGCTCACTCCAGCCTGTCTTTCAGGTCTCAACTCAAATGTGAATGCAGTGAGGTCTTCTTTATCACCCTATTTACACATGCCCCCATCCCCCCCAACTCCTAACCCTGTTCCCAGTTCATCTTTTTCCATATCATTTGTTAACCATCTGGTATATTTTACAGATATATAAGTTTATTGTCATCCTCCTTTTCCTCTTGAATGTAAGCACCTGAGGTGGGGCAAGAATTTTTGCCTGTCTTATTTATCACTATGTCCCCAGCCCTGAGCATATTGCCTGGTAATATGAAAAACTTAGTAAACATTTGTGAATGAATGCATGAAAGGAGTGTGCTTGGAAGAATACATTGGATGTGGCAATTAGACCATAAATGGTAGCTACTTTTATAAAGATAAATTTGTTCTTGGAAAGTTAGATTATATATATAATCTAGGAAATATGCTGTATATTGTGGGGTCAATAATTCATTTACTAATGTGTAATAATGAAAACTCAGGCAAGTTATTTAATTTCAATGAATATTTGTTTCCTTATCTATAAAATAGGACTAATATCATATAGAATACATATTTTTACAAATACTGAACAAAAGAACTTTGAAATCTCTGTCACGGTATCTGATTAAATCAACAAAGACTGTTTTCTCCCTGCTTCCTCCCCACCCCCTCTTAGTGCTGTTTTGTAATTATTTTTTGAGTGCCAACCACTATGTTCCCATTGCTTGTCAAAATATGAGATGAAGTTGCTGCTCTTGAAGTGTTTTCAGTCCATTGTGGAGACAAACACACAAGCAAACAACTGTGTTCAAAGTAGTCAAGAAAGTAAACTAATGGAAGTACAAAAGGATGGCACATAGTGGAATTTAGGAAAGATTGAGTGGATGAGCTAAATCTTGAAGGATGACTAACACTTATCCAGGCTCAGAAATTAGGGAGGTTTTTCCAGGAGAATAGAATGACGTAAGCAGATATACAGAGAACTGAAAGAACACAATGGGCTGGGATACAAGGTGATGGTGGCAGATTTGTGACTCACTGTTTATGGCTGGAGGGAAAGGTGATAACTAAGAGTGGTGAAAGATGAGTTTGGAGAATGCAGAAGATACAGGATATAGACAGTTCTATATGTTACATTAAAGAACTTAAACTTTACCTTATTGTCAATGGGGCCGGGTGTGGAGAAGGGGAATGGAGGACAGCATAGTCACATCTATGCTTTAGAAGGTATGATAATTATGCCAAATATGTAAAGGATGGATTTAGTGAGTACCAACAAAAATCATGCTTCCAAGAGAATGGAATTTGGAACCAGATTTTAAAATTTGAAACCCACTAGTTCCACTCTCCCCTTTAGTTTCACTAGTTAGTCCAATACACTTACTAGCTGTGTATTTTTGAGAAAGTTGTTTAACCTGTCTCGGTTTCCTTATCTGTAAAACAAGATTAAATATGGCTTAGTTTCTACCAAGGAATTTTTCTGAGTATTTAGAGACATTAAATTTGCAAACTATTGATATATTTAACTTAAACATAAATCATAATGGATTTTCATTTTGTTTGTGTAAATAAAACATAGAAGACTAATTAGAACGTTATTACTTTGTATTATTTGTAAAGTTAAAGAGGATTAAAGGAGATGAATTAGGAAATTGTCATTGGTTGTGTTTCTGAAATATCAGTGGTAATAGTGATAAAGAGGAGGAGTATTTGTGAAGTAAAAATCTGTCAGAGCTTGAAGAGTGATTGGTTAAGCTGTGTGTGTGTGTGTGTGTGTGTGTGTGTGTGTGAGAGAGACAGAGAGAGAAAGAGTAAAAACATGTGGAGGGGGGCTGTGTTTGAATGATTAGGAGATATCTTGGGTAGATCTCCAGGTTTCCCCAGTTGAGTCATTTGGGGTGTCATTTAATGAGATCTGGGATAAAGAACAATTTTTGAAATATAATCCAGTTCTATCTATCTCTTCTCTAGCAAATGTTTATTCAATAGCTGTTATATGCCAATACTATGCTAGGTACTAAGGCTAAAAGAGGGAGCAAAATAGTTATGATTTCTGCCTTGATAGATCTTCGATTGTAATGGATGAGACAAACATCAATGTTTTTAATAAACATTTAAGAGATAAAATAAACAACAAGTTAAAATAAAAAGAATTTAATTACAAATATAATAAAGGTTATAAAAAGTCACGGCTGAAAACAGACCATATAACATGGGGACTGACCTAATCTAGAACAGTGAGGACTTCTTAAGTTCAGACATTTAAATGCAAAGTCTTAAGAAGCAGAGGCTTATTTTGAGTGGAGTAGGGCATGGCTAAGTGATGAGGTATATGTGGTTAGGGAAAGCAGATGAGAGAATGTGTAGATTCCTTGAACCTGGGAAGAGCATAGTATATCAGAAAGAAACCATGTAATATAGATCCTAGATAATAAGATGAGAAATAAAATGAAGCTGAGAAGATAAGCAAGGCTCAAATATGCAGGGCCTCAGCCAAATTAAAGTCTTTGGAATTTTTTTCTTAAAAGCAATCCAGGAAGATGGCCGATTAGAGTAGTTTGAGATTAGCCCTGCTCCAGGGAAAAGTTAGAGAAGGGACAGGGAGGCGGCTGAAACAGCAATTTGGGAGTGTGGCTGACCTGGGAGAGCCTTCTGTACCACCTGCGGCAGCCCTGGTTACAGAGGCTGAGGAACTGAGAGCACAGAGCCACGGAGCCCATGGAGCCCACAGGAGTGCGCAGACTGGAGTGTGGGACTAGGAAGTAAGCAGGCCTCATTCCTTGGACCCACAGTGCAGCCCTGTGACTAGTGACTCAACCTGCACCCCACACCCCACACCCCACACCCCATGAACCCGCACCCCATCATCCTCTCCCATTCCCTGCACTCTAGGCACCCCCACCCCACCAGCCCCCAGTGCATGTACCTGCCCCATACCCCTGCCCTTAGTGCAGCCCAACCCACCTCTCCTGCACACCTCCCGAGGACTACCTCCCCCTCCCTGTTCCCTGCAGGCTGTTGCCAGCACATAAAGGTTGCGGGCAGTAACCTCCATACCTAGGCTACCCCCGCCCCACGTCCATAGTGTCGCACAGCTTCACCTCACTCTCCCTGAGCTCAGCGCATCCCATTGCAGCACTCCCAGGCCCATGCATGCTCATGGGCCCCCAATCACATCATTCAGCTCTGGGAACTGCACTTTATAGCAGTCCTAGAACTGCACATGCACACAGCCTTCAGCCTCACATCCCAGCTCTGAGCAAGTGCAGACCTGCACAGCCAGGTCACATCTGCCCCCAATTCATGAAGGCATAACGCTGACCTGCTGCCACAGCTCTACACATGAGCACAAAGGGTCCCATGCTGTAGACCAGCTCACAACAGGGTTATGACCCCCAGATCAGTGCACCCACAAAGCTACATCCTCCCTGGCCACTGGGTGCCCATGTTCAAAAGCATCAGAATAACATCCCCAAACTGTGCCCATACCTGCCAAATAGGTCTTCCCCAAGGCACATACTAATCAGTCTGTCAGATGTTGAAGAGAAGCAGAAAATTCTGAAAGCAGCAAGAGAAAAACAATCTACTACATACAATGGAAATCAAGTAAGATTGATTTCAGACTACTCAACTAGCATCCTGGAGGCAAGAAGGCAGTGGTATGGTATATTCAAGATCCTGAAACAGAGAGACTTCCAGCCAAGAATTCTATACCCAGCCAAATTGTCCTTCAAAATTGAGGGAGAGATTAAAGTTTTCACAGACCAAGAAGTCCTGAAAGAATTTGTCAACAAGAGACCAGCCCTACAAGAAATATTAAAAGAAGTTCTGCCAGCTGAAAAAAAAAAAAAAAAAAAGACAGGAGAAGTAGGTCATAGAATTGAAGGTAGGAGGGCATAGAATTGAACAGTACCACTAAGAGTAATTTAAAGAATACAAAGAGAAAGGGGGAAAGGAATATATAGATCTGACAAATAAAATAAAAATGATAAGTTGGTGGAATCAAGAAATGCCTTTTCAGTAATAACTTTGAATGTTAATGGACTAAACTTACCAATTAAAAGATACAGATTGGCAAAATGGATTAAGAAACATAATCCACCTATATGCTGCTTACAAGATACTCATCTTAGACACAAGGATACAAATAGATTGAAAATGAAAGGATAGAAAAAGATTTCCTACACAAGTTGTAACCAAAACAAAGCAGGGGTAGCTATACTAATATTGTACAAAATAGACTTTAAATGTAAAGACATCATAAGTGACAAAGAAGGACACTATATACTAATTAAAAGGTCAATTCACCAAGAAGATATAAAAATCATAAATTTTTATGCTCCCAATCAAGAAGCTCCAAAGTACATGAGACAGACATTAGAAAAAATGAAGGGAGTGATAGATCTTTCAACATTAATAGTAGGAGACTTAAATACACCACTCTCCTCTATAGATAGAACAACTAAACAGAAGATCAACAAGGAAATAGAGAAGTTAATAACTTGATAAATAAATTGGAATAAGACCTAACAGACATATGTAGGTCATTGCACCCAAAGCATAAGGTTATACATTCTTCTCTAGTGCTCATAGAACATTCTCCAGGATAGATCATATGCTGGGGCACAAAACAAATCTTCATAAATTTTAAAATATTGAAATTATTCAAAGCACTTTCTCTGATCACAATGGGATGAAGCTGAATCTCAATAACCACCAAAGAATGAGAATACTCACAAATATATGGAGGTTAAATAACACACTCTTAAACAACTAGTGAGTCAAAGAAGAAATTGCTAGAGAAATCAGCAGCTATCTGAAGATGAATGAAAATGAGGATACAACTTATCAGAACTTATGGGATGTGGCAAAGGCTGGGCTGAGATGGAAATTGATTGCCTTAAATGCCTATTTTAAAAAACAAGGAGAAGCAAAAATCGAGGACTTAACAGCGAACCTGGAGGAACTTGAGAAAGAGCAGCAAACTAACCCTAAAGCAAATAGGAGGAGAGAAATAACAAAAATTAAAGTAAAGATAAATGAATGGGAGAACAAAAGAACAATAGAAAGAATCAATAAAACCAAAAGTTGGTTCCTTGAGAAAATCAATAAAAGTGATGGGCCATTAGCAAGACTGACAAAGTAAAAAAGAGAGAGGCTGTGATTAAAAAAATCAAAAATGAGAAGAGGTGCATTACCACAGACCCTGAAGAAAATTAAAGAAATCATAAGAGGATACCTTGAACAACTATATGCCAACAAACTAGACAACTTAAACAAAATGAACAAATTCCTGTAGACACGCAAACAAGCTAAACTGACTCAGGAAGAAATAGAAGATCTCAACAAGGCAATCACAAGTAAAGAGAGTTAATCAGTCATCAAAAATCTTCCTACAGAGAAAAAAGCTCAGGAGCAGATGGCTTTACAGGGAAATTTTATCAAACATTCCAGAAAGCACTAACACCAATCCTGCTCAAATGCTTCTATAAAATTAAGAAAAAGGAAAACTACCTAACTCATTTATGAATCTAACATCATTTAAAGCCAAAACTGGGTAAAGATGTTATATGAAAGGAAAACTACAGGCCAACCTCCTTAATGAACATAGATGCAAAAATTCTCAATAAAATATTGGCAAATCGAATCCAACAGCAGATTATAAGAATTATACACCATGACCAAATGGGGTTTATACCAGGAATGCAAGGATGGTTCAACACAAGAAAATCAATTAATGTAATACAGCACACTAACAAATCAAAATGGAAAAATCTCATGATCATCTCGATAGATGGTGAAAAAGCAGTTGACAAAATTCAGCATTCTTTTCTGATAAAAACACTCCAAAACATAGGAGTCAAAAGTAACTACCTCAATATGATAAAGGAAATATATGAAAAACCAATAGCCAGCATCGTACTCAATGGAGACAGACTGAAAGCCTTTCCCCTAAGATCAGGAACAAGATAAGAATGCCCACTGTCACCACTATTATTCAACATTGTGCTAGAAGTTCTAGCTAGAACAATCAGGCAGGACAAAAAAAAAAAAAGGCATCCAAATTGAAAAGAAAGAAGTAAACCTCTCTTATTTGCAGATGATATGATACTATACTTGGAAGATCCTGAGAAATCTACACCAAAGTAACTTGAGCTAATAAACAAATTCAGAAAGATGGAGGAATATAAAATTAATGTGATTTTTAATGTGCAAAAATCAATAACATTTCTATACACAAGCAATGACCTAGCTGAGGAGTCAGTTAAGGAAAAAAATCAATTCAAAATAGCAACCAAAAGAATCAAATACTTAGGAATGAACTTAACTAGGGACATAAAAGACATAAAATAACTAGGGACATAAAAGATCTCAAAGGAGATCTAAATAGGTGGAAATACATTACCTGCTCATGGGTAGGAAGGCTAAATATAGTTAAGATGTCAATTCTCCCCAAGTTGATCTACAGATTCAACACAGTACCAATAAAATTTCAATGACCTACTTTGAAGATTTGGAAAAGCTAACTACCAAATTCATCTGGAAGGGAAAGAGACCCTGAATAGCTAAAGGCATCCTTAAAAAGAAGAATGAAGTTAGAGAATTAACACTCCCTGAGTTTAAAACCTATTATAAAGCCACAGTGGTCAAAACAGCATGGTACTGGCACAAAGACAGAAGCATTGACCAATGGAATCAAATCAAGAGTGCAGAAACAGACCTCCTAATCTATGGTCAACTAATTTTTTACAAGGCCCCCAAATCCTCTGAAATGGGGCAAAATAGTCTTTTCAATAATTGGGCATGGAAGAACTGAATGTCAATAGCCAAGAGAATGAAAGAGGACCCCTATCTTACACCCTACAGAAAAAATTAACTCAAAGTGGATCAAACACCTAATATAAGAACTAGCACCATAAAGCATCTAGAAGAAAATGTAGGGAAACATCTTCAAGATCTAGTACCAGGCGGTAGCCTCCTAAACTTTACACACCCAAAGCACAAGCAACAAAAGAAAAAAATAGATAAATAGGAACTCCCCAAAATCAAATGCTTCTGAATCTCAAAAGACTTTGTCAAAAAGGTGACAAGGAAGCCAACTCAATGGGAGAAAATATTTGGAAATAACATATCAGACAAAGGTTTGATTTCCTGTATATACAAAGAAATCATGCAACTCAACAACAAAAGAACAAACAATCCAATTATAAAATGGGCTAAAAATAGGCATTTTTCTGAAGAGCAAATACAGATGGCCCAAAAGCTCATGAAGTGATGCTCATTTTCACTGGCTATAAGGGAAATGCAGACCAAGACTACAATGAGATACCACCTCACACCTATAAGAATGGCTGCTATTAAACAAACAGGAAACTATAAATTTTGGAGAGGATGTGGAGAAACTGGGACACTTATGCACTGCTGGTGGGAATGTATAATGGTTCAGCCACTATGAAAGACTGTTTGGTGGTTCCTTAGGAAACTAAATATCGAGATGCCCTATAACCCAGCAATAGCACTACTTGGTATATACCCAGAAGAGCTAAAAGCAATGACACAAACAGACATTTGCACACCACTATTCATAGCAGCATTATTCACAATCACCAAAAGATGGAAACAATCCAAATGCCCATCAACAGACGAGTGGATCAAGAAAATGTAGTATATTCATACGATGGAATATTATGCAGTGGTAAGACAAAATGACCTTCTGAGGCACATGACAAGATGACTGAGTGTTAGAGGACATACTACTGAATGAAGTTAGCCAGATGCAAAAGGATAGATACTGTATGAGCCCACTTTTATGACCAGCATAACAGTACAAGCAGAAGCTTATAATATAGAAGATAGGGGATTTAGAGATACAAGGAAGCTAGAGATAGGTGAACTGTTAGCTGAAGAGGTTGAACTCCAATGTAAGGGAATAGGTAGAAGTGAAGGTGGTTCTCTAGTGGGTCTAGAAGTAATATTACCATATTGAAGATGAACAAGATTGAGAGGGTGGTATAGACCTACATGTCCCACTGACTCACACTAGAAATATGAATGAGTTCTCGTAAGAATTACTTCAAAGATATGATTCTTGTATAAAGAATGTTTAAGTCCAGGGTACAGAGGGAAAACTGCTATTGCATGCTGTAAGCTATGTTCAAAAGGAAACCATCAGCACTACCACAGCAACAGCAGAGGTAAATAATGGGGTGAGGGACAAGAGTTAAGAGGAGGTTTAAATTTCCTATTTAGTGAGGTTGGGTTTATTGGTTTTCTTTCTCTTGGGAGCAATGAAATTATCTAAAATTGAGAATGTTGATGGACTGTGGACATTGGGCCCTCTACATGATGTCTGATGAATGCAGATGGCTGAAGGATGCACTGACAGAGAAGTAGAATGGTGAGCAATTGTGTGTACTTAGGAACAAAGGTTGTGCTGCTACAAAAAAGAACAATGTCTTGAGGATGCAACGATGTGAATGAACATGTGGGACATTTGGTGAGACAAAGTTAAGCCAGAAACAAAAAAAACAACAATGGTATGGTCACGTTTAGAAAATGCTTATAAGGAAACAGGGGTCTAGATTGTAAGATTTTAGAGCAGATACATTAAGTCTGGAGTGGTGATTATTATTTCTGGATTTTGAGAGGCTGTTTTATATATATAACCTGACATTTAGAGATAAGAACGAAGCTGAACAGGTTGCAGATCCTTAGCTCAAGGATCACAGTCTGCCTCTAAATTCCCACCAATGAGTAACTTCTTGTACCAGTCAATTATGCTGCCTCTACTCTGCTCAGGATGCTCAAGAAAGTGTGATAACCTGTTTGTGACTTCCGGTATCCTCGGGGCTAACTCCTTCTGCATCTATTTTCACCCCTGCAGCCTGTTTCAAGTTCAGCTCCTTCATGCCTCTCTCTAGTTAAAAGAGAAACATTTCTCTCTTCCTGGATCCAATGCTTTGGGGATGGTATATCAGTTTTTTATTGCTGAGTAACAAATGACCCTAAAATTTTGTGGCTTAATAAAAAAAGAATGTATTCTCATTCTTTCTGTGGGTAAGGAATTAGGCTTGGCTTAACTAGGTTTCTGTTTCTGTATCTCTCATAAGGCTGCCGTTAAGGTATCTGGGCCTACAGGCTCATCTGAAGGCTCATCCGGAGAAGGCCCCACTTCTAATCTTACTCATGTGATTGTTGGTAGAATTCAGTTCTTTGCTGCTCATTGGCTGGAGGCAGCTCTCAGTTCCTTGCTGTGTGGATTTCCCCACAGGGTAATTAACAACATGTGCTGGCTTGAAAGGAAGTATGCCCCCTAGAAAAGCCATGTTTTGATCAAAACCCCATTTCATAAAGGTAGAATAATCTCTATTCAATACTGTATGTTTGAAACTGTAATCAGATCATCTCCCTGGATGAAGGGATTTAGTCAAGAGTGGTTGTTAAACTGGATTAGGGGATGACATGTCTCCACCCAAATTGGTCTTGATTGGTTTATTGGAGTCCTATAAAAGAGGAAACAAATTGGAGAATGAGAGACTCAGAGAGAGCAGAAAATGCTGCAGCACCACCAGCCAGTGACCTTTAGAGATGAAGAAGAAAACGCCTCCTGGGGAGCTTCATGAAACCGGAAGCCAGGGGTGGAAGCTAGCAGATGACGTCGTATTCGCCATGTGCCCTTCCAGCCAAGAGAGAAGCCCTGACTGTGTTCGCCATGTGCCTTCTCACTTGAGAGAGAAACCCTGAACTTCATCGGCCTTCTTCAACCAAGGTATCTTTCCCTGGATGCCTTTGATTGGACATTTCTAGACTTGTTTTAATTGGGACATTTTCTCAGCCTTAGAACTATAAACTAGCAACTCATTAAATTCCCCTTTTTAATAGCCATTCCATTTCTGGTATATTGCATTCCAGCAGCTAGCAAACTAGAACACAACAGGACAACTAGCCTCGTCAGAACAAGGAATCAGAATCAGAGAGAGAGAGAGAAAGAGAGAGAGAGAGCATACCATAAGCAAGTCACAGTTTTTTTAACTTAGTCTCAGAAGTGACATGCATCGCTTTTGCCATATTCTATTCAGTAGAAACAAGTCACTAAGTCCTACACGCTTTATTTTCAGTAGAACTTTCTCCTTGCCAAGGCACATAGGTGCTCCTAGACAGTAAGGGTAATTTCTGATATAACTTTCTTGCTCTCTTTATATATTCTTTCTAGAATATATGTAGTCCACCATGCCAGATGCCTTTTTGTTTATGGTGATTCTTTTTCTTAATGATTCTGTCATTCTTCCTTGAAACCTTACATTTGTTGTCCACTCCCAAGTCCCTTGCAGTTAATTAATAGAGCTCTGTAGATCTAGAAGCCCAGAGGTTAGCTCAGTGGTTCACAAGGTTCAAGTCTTTCTGTATTAGAGTCTTAGATTGTCAACAATTCATAGGAAGTGTTCAGAAATCACTTAATCTCTAAGCATCTGATCATCCTGCAAATATACTGTTGATTTACAAGAGACTGTCATCTACTTTGGGATGTCAATATATCCAATAATCATCCCTAGTTATAATGAATGTCCTACAATAACTATTATTCATCAGATATATTATTATGGAACAAAGAGGGTATAATTTATGGAAGGTTCATAAATTCAGCAACCTGCAATTCAATGGTTATTTTCCTCATATTGATTCAAAAGAACTTTTTCAAAACACTAATCTGATTATTTTAATTCTCTGATAAAATCCTTAATCCTTCAATGTTGCTATCACTTTTACGACAAAGTTTTAAAAAATATGAGGCGCATGGCTCTTTATTGTTGTAACTTGCTGTGCTGGTTTGAAAGGATGTATGTACCCTAGAAAAGCCATGCTTTAATCAAAATCCCATTTCATAAATGTAGAATAATCCCTTTTCAATACTATGTGTTTGAAACTATAATCAGATCATCTCCCTGGAGGTGTGATTTAATCAACTGTGGTTGTTAAGATGGATTAGGTGACAGCATTTCTCCACCCATTTGGGTGGGCCTTGATCAGTTTCTGGAGTTCTATAAAAGAGGAAACATTTTGGAGAATAGAGATTCAGGGAGAGCAGAGAATGCTGCAGCACCATGAAGCAGAGAGTCCATTAGGCAGCTCTTCGGAGATGAAGAAGGAAGACGCCTCCCGGGGAGCTTCATGAGCCAGGAAGCCAGGAGAGAAAGCTAGCAGGTGATGCTGTGCTCACCATGTGCCCTTCCAGATGAGGGAGAAACTGTGACTGTGTTCACCATGTGCTTTCTCAGATGAGAGAGAAACCCTGAACTTCATCAGCCTTCTTGAATCAAGGTATGTTTCCCTGGATACCTTTGATTGGACATTTCTATAGACTTGCTTTAATTGGGACATTATTTCAGCCTTAGAACTGTAAACTAGCAGCTTATTAAATTCCCCCTTTTAAAAGCCATTCTGTTTCTGGTATATTACATTCAGGCAGCTAGTGAACTAAAACACCTGCCTATATCTCTATGCACAAACCCGGTTGTTTCCCTGCAAGCATTCTTCCATTCATCCTTTCTGAGCCATGCAGATTGCTGCCTCAAGTTTCTGTGCTTTTGAACATGCAATTCCCCTTCTCTTCTGCTCATTTATTCCTATTCATTCATCCTTCCAAACTCATTTCAAATGCACCCTGATTTGGAGTCTTCTTTGATTCTTCACAGTGAAGAATCAGATTTCCTTTCAAGAAATAATTTTCCACTCACGTGTGTGTGCACATGTGTCTTTCTGTCTCTCTCATTATGCTACAATGACCTAAAAGCAAAAAAAAAAACAAAAACAAAAAACAAAAAAACCAAGGTTTATTCATTTTTTGTCTTGGACAATGAGCATATAAAGCAAGTGCTAAGAAATGGCTTGGGTGAAATAATGATGGAACCTTAGACCGGGTACTTGCACAATATTTTGTTCCCTGTTACTTTATTTGGCTACTGCCTCATCCCCATCTCAACTATTAATTCAATGTATCACAACTACTTGCATCTTTTTTTTCTAAATCACAGAGTTTTGCTCTCAATCGGTCTACCCTTATGCAAGATTTTAGGGCAAACTGACAATTTGCTGATTGTGAGCAAAACAATGTTTATTTTTATTAATCTGCTTCTAAAAATGTACAATAAGTGACTGTGTAATAACTATGACCACTGCTTCAAAGGAAGGTACCCCATGCTATGAGATCACATGATAGTGGGTTTTTTACTTAGTCTCGCCACCAGGAGCTGAAGGAAGGGCAGGAGTTAACTAGACAAAGGGCAGTATCTGTTTCCATCTGAACAGAGGGAAGCAAGGCAGGAGAGATAGAAAGAGGCTAGACCTATGCTGTCTAACACAGTAGCCACTGGCCACATCAGACAACTGAACACTTAGAATTTGCTTAGTGTGACCACAAAACAGAATTTTTATTTTAATTGATTTAAATTTTAAAACTGCAGCAGAGTTAATTTAAAAAACTGATTATATATTGAAATGATAATATTTTGGATGTATTGAGCTACATAAAAGATTATTCATATTAAAAAATAAATTAAAAAAATAAAAATGTACAACCTCTGCTTCAAGTGAGTTATCTTGTTAACTGATTTCAGAGTTGCAATGGTCTTAAAAACCAAAGCAAGCCTGAGAGCCTTCTTCTGAAATGCAGTTTATTAATCTATTAGTGCATAACAAATAACCCCTAAAACTAAGTGACTCAAAACAACATGGATTATTTCACTGATTGTGAGGATCAAGTATCCAGGTGTGGCTTCCCTGTGTTCCCTGACACATGAGTGCCCACAGCCAGTCATCAAGGTGCCAGTATTGAGAGTAGCTGTCCCAAGGCTCAACTGAGGGAAGATCTGCTTCCAAGCTCGTTTCCATTGCTAGTGCCAGGATTTAGTTCCTAAGCGCTATTGGACTGAATGTCTCAATTCCTCATTGACTGTTGCTGGAAGCCACTGTCAACTCCTTGCCATGTGAGTCTCTTCATAAGATACTTCTCAAAGTGGCAGCTTGTTTCAGCAGAGCAAGGGAGAAGAGCCAGAGGAAGCAAGATGAAAGTAACAGTCTTTTGGAAACCAGTCTCAGAAGTAACATCTGTTCATACCATATCTATTCATTAGATGTGAGTCATTAGGTCTAGTCCACACTCAAGGAAAGGGATTAAACAATAGTATGCATACCAGGAGGCAGAAATCACTGGGATCCCACAACTTCTCCAATTAAAATAAATGAAAGAAAAAAATCATTGGGAACCATTACAAAAGCTGCCTACCACATGCTGTAAACTGTCAACACTCCATGGTCTCTCTCTCTCTCTGACTTCACCTTAATAACTTTTTCAGCTTAGGATCTCAAACATTGATTGAACACTTAATTTGGGCAGGCAGACTTCAGAATTAGAACAAATACCTTCTTTTCTCATTACTCTATTTAGCAAACATATTACACTGAAATCTTTTTAATAGTTCATTTAAATAACCTGCATATATTTATTCAGCACCACTCTGTACCTAAAATTGTGCTAGTTATTGGAATTTCCAAAGTGAATAATGCCTTAGAGACAATTCTTTCAGCTCCAACATTTCTGCATAGAATTTTAATTAGCTTCATTTTACAATATAAGTGACCTTTTAAGACTCCTTATCTTAATCCTATGGCTGTGATTTTATAAAAAAATAATTAGTCTAAGATATAGTGTACATTTCAAAAATTATGCTTATCGGGCGTTTGGGTTTTAGAATATAGTAGGATAAATACCCTTGTTTGAAAATGTGTTATTGCTCCTAATTTTGTTGTTCCTATTAATGTATTGTTTATATTTTAAAACTTGCTGCAATGATATAGATTCCTGTTTATCATAATGTGTGAACCTAGACATTTATAGAATGAACATTAAAATGAACTAGGCTGGTATATAGTTGCAGTTCTCTCCTTCTCTCTCTTTTAATACTTGATTGTACATTACTTTGCATTAAACGTAAAGTTGTATTACGCTTGCAAATTGTTTTTCTCTTTTATTTCTTAAATTATCATAAATTAATTGTAAAATTACTACGCATACAGCTATAGGATGGGAAGCAACTGTTTAAAGAGAGATCAAAATGATCTATGGGGTTTCCAGGAGTCCATCTATTGAATAGCATACCACATTCACACAAAATACAGCTTGGTTTGAGGAAAGAGTTATATGAGGCTGGTTCTCAGAATCATTCTGCCTCTGTCACAGTAGAAAGAGCAGAGAGCAGAGATTAAAGGAGATAAGATATTATGGACAAATAGCATCGAGTACTAATGGCAGTTTGAATTTCCAAGTACAAACAATTTGATGATAACTAAGTCCAAGGTGAGAGAATTGAAAAGTAGGGCTAGCTAACAAGAGAAGTAATGAAGAATAGCCGCATAGCTGCTGATTGGCCTTTCCTTTCTAATGAGTTCTATATATTTATGCAAATTAAAAAAATAAGTAGCAAATAATTGCATTGGTCAAAATGTTTGAAATACTTTATTTAACCCAATACTATTTACCTGTTTTTAGATATTTGGTGAGACCATTTGACAGATGATATTTAGAATATTAATTTATGTCATAGACACCACAACCAAATATTCAATGTTTGTTCTGCCAGTCCCTTGACTCTCAATTAAGGAGAGTTGGGGTTACAATTACCTCTGTGAAGGCTAGAGGTGGTTTATCAGGGTCCAGTAAATAAAACATGCCAATTTCAGTCTTCCTGAGATCAAACACGAAAAATAAAACCTATATTTCAGGCATAAGAATACATAACTTTAAAATGGTCTTACTCTGATAGAATTAGTTTCTATCCTTTGCCCTACAGTAGACAAAATTGCTTGGATGGAGAGTCTCACAAAGGTGGACAGAAAATCCACCTACCCTCAAGGAACACTTGGCAATGCCTGGAGACATTCTTGGTTGTTACAACTAGGAAAGTTGTTGGCATCTGCTGAGTAGAGGCCAAGGATGCTGTTAAACATCATACAATGCACAGGAGAGTACTTCCCCCCTTCCTGCCCACAACAAGAACTTAGCTGATTCAGAACATCAGTAGGGCCAAGATTGAGAAACCCTGAGCTAGCTACAAAGTGAACATTCAGAGAAGAGATGGAGGAAGGCAAAGTAGAGTAAGTGGTGTTCACCTTCCCTCTCCCAAGGCATGTCAGGGGAAAGGAGAGGAAGGAACAAAAGGGTTGCTTACAGGCGAAGTCAAATGGAAGTGAACGGGGGATTGATGATCTGTTTTACAAATGCAGCATAAGAAAGCAATCCTCACAAATATGTCCTGAGAAAAAATACGGTGACATCTAGACCTGAGCATTGCTCAAATAACCTTTTGTTTTCTATTGACCTGAGGGTGCATGAAGAGCTCTATAAATTCCCCCATGGTCCCAGAGCAACCTGCACAGGCTGGCTGGAGGGTGAGCCAGGAATCAACCCCAAGAGACAGTGATGTGAGGTAAGGGGTCTCACTTTGGATGGGATCTGTGCACTCCCCATGAGGAGCTGGGAGGGGACTGAATGCCACCAAGGCCAGCACCCAGCTCTGCCCAAGGCATGGGAACATCAACACACATGCCAGCCTAGACCAGCTCTGGAATGGACCAAGACTGACATTGTAATTTCCATGATGATGCTTAACTAATACCTAAAGCAATAAACATCTTCTTCCCCTCAACACTCCACTCCCCCACCCCTACCCCACCCCACACCTTGTGCTAAGGAACTACTACTAGCAATTAGCATATATAGACCAAATAGTGTGAGTTTAAATGTCAGATGGGAAAGAAAAAAGGGGGAAAACCCTTACAGGTAAAAACTGTGGTAGGAAGATAAATCTCAGAGCATCACTGAAGCTCTTCTGAAGTGCCTTAAGCTTTCTTGAAGTGGTCTGAGAAATTGTCCAATTGGAGTCAGTCATCTGACAGAAGGCTCAATAATTAGACAAAAATAAATCCTATTTTTTTAATCCCTCGGCTTTATGGACTATTGTAACTGTGAAATATCAGATCTGTTATCAGACATGTATTTTTAAAATTTCTTGACATTGAATATCAAACTGTGAAAACAGGACCCTTGTATATGACTGACCATTCCCTTTTCTTCCCTTTATTGTTTCTTTCCTACAAGTTGTGTTCTTTAATGAGAGGCGGCTGTCTGCCAATGGTTTCCATTTTGGCATCACCTTCCCCTTTTCATCTCATCAATTCTTACCCAATATTTTTGTGTCAACTTAAGCATCTCTTCCACCTGGAAACTTTCCCTGACCACTCTAGATTAGGTTAAAAGTCCATGGAACACATTTTCATTGCACTTAGCAAACTTGACTGCAATTCTTTATTAAATTATTCATCTCCTCTGAGGGCAAGGTCAGTGTTTATGGCTTGCCACAGACTCCTCAGGGTCTAGCGCAGTATAGCACCTCACAAGCATTCATGAATACAGGCTTATCCAACACAGTGAAACCCATTGAAATCAGCAAAGACAGTCAAGCTTAAACAGCTCATTTTAAGCCTCATCACCACTACCGCACATATTTCTCTACACATACACCTTATCTCTGCCACACATCTGAGTATCAAGTACTTTTTTATTTTTTAGGAATTTACTTTGTTGCAGCATCTGTTGTCATAAATAGGACCATAGATGTGTACAAGTAGGAATGATAAATAAATTGGATATTTGGATTTTAAGTCTCCAAGGGCAGGACATAGATCTGTTTTGTAGAGCCAAAAGCAATGTCTTACACAAAACAGATATCCAATTAGCTTTTTCTGAATGAGGGAGAAAAGTGTGGTGGAAAAGAACAAAGGTTTCAGAAGCTGGAAAAACTAAGCAAGAGTTGACTCTACCATTTACCAGGTTTGTGGTCTTGGAAATTACTTATTTAAGCGTCTGTTTATTAATATTGAAAATGAGCATAAGGTCTACTAACATTTTTGTTGATTATAAATATTTGTGAGTGTGTGTATGGGCATTCATGCACACATGTGTGTGTTTGTGTGTGTGTATCTTCATGTAGGTCCTAGTACAGAATAAACAAAAATCCAGTTTCTCAATTTAAAAATATTAAGTGTCTTTAGCTCAAATTTTTTAACCGCTGATGAAAAAAGTCTGTTGGTTTCCTGAATGAGAGCATCTAGTGCCTGGAAGGACCTTGATGCACGTATATATTTTTGTCTCATAGTCAAAATTTGCTCTCTCCTCTCATAGCCATGATGTATGTCTCATTTCCTCAGAGCTGCCATAATAAAGTACTACAGGCTGGGTGCTTAAAACAGCAGGAATTTGTTGCACAGTTCTGGAGGTTAAAAGTCTGGAATCATGTCATGAGGGACAGCTTCATCTGAAATGTGTAAAGGAAAATTCTTTCCTTCGTTTTCCTAGCTTCTAATTTTGCTGACAATCCTTGGCATTCTTTAGTCTGTAGATGCATCACTGCACATGGATATTTTCTAATCTCCATCTTTAAAGGGCACTCTCCTCTCTGTCTCTTTTCTCATCTTACAAGGATTAGGGGCCCATTCTACTCCAAAATGACTTCTTCTTAATTTAACTAATTCCATCTGCAATGACCCTATTTTCAACCTTTTGGTCCATCCTGAAGTACTGGGGATTAGGGATTCAACATATCTTTGGCATGGGAGGCAGGGCATAATTCAGCCCGCAGTAGTGTACAATGTGGCATTTACTTATTCCTGGTCATAAATTTCTGGGCCTTCTATCTCAACAAACATTTAAAGTTTAAAACATTTCTTAAAATAGAGAATTCTGTTTGGCAAAACTTGCTGATAAGGGTAAGAGAATACATGTCCCTTTTCTCCTTGATAGGCTGATCTCAGGAAACCAAGGTCTGTAGAATGTCAGTGTCTCAATTTCTCATATTTAAAAAACTGGTGAAGCATGGATTTAGCAGAATGGAACTGCTGATACTGAGCTATTTCATGATGGAAATGGTGATTAAAGATGTAATTTTCTTTGACTTTTAATCCTACCACATTGAATTGGGGGGAAAAATTACATGATCTTAAAATCAGTTATTAACCTAAAAATCCTTTAGAATACAAATTTAATATACTTTTCAAAATTAAATGTTGACATTATGTTCTCAGAGCTTTCTGGATAAAGTCCAACCCTGATGGTTTGATAAGGCTTCCTGTGAACTGTCCCTTATGTGTCTCTACACCTCACCTCCTCATGCATTGCCATTTTATACATGGATATGCTGAAATACTTATAATTCTCAAATTATATCATGAGGTTTCACACTTGTCATCTAACCCCCCAAAGCTCTATTTTATGACTCTCACCTATGGCTTCTATGATAACTTACACTTCAAATTATTTCTTTAACATTTATTAAGTGTCTTCTCAGGTTCAGTTAAAGTAAAAGGTTCTTGGGAACAAAAAAAAAACAGTAAAAGAATGACTCTTTTCTCAATGAGTTTGAGGTCTTACAGAGGCCTACTTTAGGCAAATAAAGACAAATAAATGGTCAGAGATAGTAAGGTGGGTGTATTAGAAGTGGTTATAGTCTACAGTGGAGAGTGTGGAAAATTTCAGTGGGCAAGCAGACTTGGGAATGTCTTCAGAGAAGTGGAAA
Source organism: Myrmecophaga tridactyla (assembly GCA_004026745.1). Lineage (NCBI taxonomy): Eukaryota > Metazoa > Chordata > Mammalia > Pilosa > Myrmecophagidae > Myrmecophaga > Myrmecophaga tridactyla. The sequence continues at coordinate 33,993 of PVIY010002555.1, forward strand.
AAGCTTTGCAGGTATGGTTAAGTTAAGATTCTTGACATGGGAAGATTTTCCTGGAATATATGGATGGGATCAATATAATTCCAAGAGTTCTCATAGAGGAAGGGGGAGACAAGAGAGTTGGAGTCAGAGAAGGAGATGCGACAAGGGAAGCAGAGGTCAGAGAATGAGAGGGATTTAAAGATTCTATGCTGACATATTGGTTTTAGGACTTCTGACCTCCAGAAAGTAGGATCATTTGTATTTGTCTAAGCCAAGTTTGTGCTGATTTGTTTTGTTACAGCATCAGTAGAAAACTAAATCATGTTTAAAAGTATCATGAATTTATATTTCATCCTATGGCCAATGGAAAGCCATTAGGATATTAAGAATGAGATTTTGGTACCAGGTATGTGATTTAGAAACAATAATAGAGCTGCAATTTAAAAAGGTTGGGCCAGAGATAAACAGTTCTGGAAGCAAGAGAAATCAAATGGGAAAACTTCTCAGTCTAGACTACAGGTGAAGAGGTCTGGATAGAGGAAATATTAAACATGAGATCAAGTTTTATGAGAAATGATTACATAATTTGGAGAGTCTTTATGAAAGTAACATATAAAATTACAAGTACAAAATTGAATGTTTTAGATGATAAGTAAGAATAAATAGCCTATTTTATAAAGTGACAAATATTATAAATATCATAAAAATTTAGAAAAACACTATAACATTTTCAGTAACTACTGAACACAGATCTATAATGCTATTTTTCCTACTTTGTTATAGACAGTTTCCAGGATCTTACAGGTGGCTGAACAAATAAGAGGCCCTACAGTTTAAGCTTCATTAATTTAACATCAAATCCTCCTGTGAATTGAATATATAGGGCTGAAAACTTATTGAATAGAGGGCAGAAAACACTCAGGGGTTATTGCTTGGATGTCTGGATGGATGTTGGTTTCTCTGATATTGCATTCAGACCATGGTAATGCCTTTATATGTTTACATCTGTCTGGTGTAACAAACAGAACCCCTAGAGGACAAGGACTTGTACCCTCCCTGACACAGTGCATGCTTTAGAGCAACTTTTGAATAAGTAACTGAATGCTAAAAAGCACACATTTTAAACTGAAGTGTACATGTGCTTATTGCATTTTCAAAAAGTGTGGCTTATGCTATAAGGCAGCATAGTTTTATATAAACTAAAATATTAGGAAAAATTTTACTTAATGTGAAAACTCTTACCTCAGTGTGCAATATGGGTTATAGTAGCAATAAAACTATATTAATTTTACAGTACGGAAGTTTGCTTGCTTTAGAGAAGAGCTTCTGAAATTTTGATATTTTAGCCAGAGAAACTTGTAGTTAGAAACCAATGGAGGCTTTAAAAGTCAGCTGTCATTTCAAAGTATAAAATAGCTTCATTGCAGTACAAAAAATAATTGGTAGCAAAATATTGAACTAATTATTTGGCCTCATAGTTTAGACTGTGAATTCATTGTAATCTCTACTTTTTCTTTAGTTGTTTGCTAATGTATTAACTCCCAGTTTTAGTTTGGGCCAAGTTCTAAAATATCATTTTAAATATAGAAATAAATTCTCACTCTATTAGCAATAATTATTGTATCCAATCAAAATGCATTTAGTTCAACAAAGGTGAAAATATCCATACACAAAATATTCTATCAAGAAAATTTCTATTTGATTTAACTACTTAGAGACATTATCTGCAACAAATAGAAGTGTATTTTAAAGTACTAATTATCTTATAGTATATATCCAAGTAAGTTTTTGTGACCCTTGCATGCTAACTTAAGGGATGTAGGTTGAGAAATAAATTGGTATTTTCAACAGCATCTTGCTAAATCAAATGCAGATGACTAGATAAATGTTCTGATCATTTTGACTGAGGACATTAATTTCATTTTAGTTCTATCTGGCATATCATTGACGACATTTATCAAAAGGTAACAGAATGATTCAATGACTATGTGTGTCTGTATATATTCAGGTACAGAGAGAGATAGTCATAGCTTCAGATTACTGAGACCAATCAGAGTCTTCCACACTCACCACTTTAGAATTCCATAAATCAAATAGCATTCCAAGTATGGATTTGACAATAAGTATTTAATTTTTTCAAGCATCTACTACATGCAGGGAACTGTTTTATGATGTTTTCATAATATCTGTAGTTTTAACAAACTCTATAATACGTAGATCTTATTTATTATACTCAAGATCAAATTAAGTACCAGGGGTATTTAATTAAAATGGCATCATATTTATGCTTATCTTTACATCAAGTTCTCTTAGAGCAAGAGATATAATCTGTAATTCAAGAGGTTAGCAAATCTTCCTTTAAGGGTGAATTTCCTTTTAGAAATAGCAACAACAACAAAAAACAATTTAAATGCTAACCTGTGAATTATGTGTCTGATTAAACTGGCTAATAATATTTTTGGTCAGGAATTCTATCTTCTTATTTTTGTGACCCGATTTCATTTTTGTGATTGGGAAAAATGGTGCGGCAATTGTAAAATTGTTTTGAATGATGATAGCTTTAAGAAGAATGTGCAAATGTCTTCCAAGAAAATGATTTGAAAAGGACAGCAAGCATTTGGATATGCAAGCTCTTCATTTAAAGGTGTCTAAAACATTCTGTCCTTTTTCTTTATAATCCTAGTTGATTTAATTCTTATACAGTATGCCATTTCAATTATAAATGTCAAAAGGATGGAAATAATAATGACTTCATATTCTGTGAAGTATTTACTGTACATTATCTTGAGTCCAGAATAACCTGATTTACTTCCAATTAGCAATTAATTAATTGAATTCTAATCATGTCAAAGGAGCTCCAGATACTGAGAATTTCACAACTGATGTATAATTTATCCACACTAATTAGAGTTACATGATTATATAATGAACCTCACACTAATCATATTCCATAAAGAAGGTTAGACCAGAAAATACTGAATAGTAGCCCTGGCTATGGATGAGATATAATGTAGACACTGAAATGAAAAAATAAAAGAAAAATAGAAAAGGATATAGCTTAATGTTAAAATAAAGCTTTGCAAAGCTCAAAACTTTTAATTACTCAGAAGCAGAGGTCTAATTCAATAAATAGAAATAGTAATTTATCTTCAGATGCTGTGCTGGTATGTTATATTTCTTGGTGTGGTGGATTAAAAGTGAAGTGTGACTGGCATTCTACACTGATAATTGGAGCCATTTATAGTCTTTTGTTCTATCTTGTCAAGCAATTGCTAGAGTGCATTAAAAAAAAAAAAAGGGTCCAGCCCCTCATTAAACACATGAAACCAAAAATCTGCCTAGTTTTTTTTTTGGTCCATTATTATTACCATTCAATTATTTTAAATGAATTGCCTGTTGGCCTCTTTTATGTCAAGGTCCACATATTTTAATAATTTTGCAACCCAGAAAAACTGAGAACATATGAGTACAATTACTAACATGTGGCCGAAAGCTTTATTTTTTCTGTGATATAGAAAATCTTACATCTATATTCATCTCTAATTTATTATTGTTTTAATGTTTAATCTACATTGATTTATAGCAATGCAGGTATAAGTAGATGAAAAGTATTTTGATAAGAAATAAAATATGGAATCATTTTTGTACTACTTGGTTTTGTTTAGTCAATAGCACGTATACCTTTGCTCTTAATACCATCTGGTTGCTAAATCTTTTGTCTGCCTGAAAATACATTCACAGGAAAATGTGGACCTCTTAGGTAAGGTTAGTGCAGAAACATTTTAGTAGATACTTAGAAATTCTTTGATTTATATCTTCTGTTATATAAATGAATTGTTAGAAAAGTTGCCATCGATACTGAGATTAAGGCTCAGTTTGTTATTGAGGGATTTATAAAGCAGGACTCTTCAGTGCTGATTGGAAACATAGGCACACCTGCGCATTTGAAAAAGTTCACACGTGCATTGCATAGACTTTAAAGATAATCAAGAATAATGAAGAAGATTTTCCCAACATCAGATCATCTTAAGGCACAGCACATTGATACACTGGGGAAAGGAATCGGCTCAGTATCTCATCATCCCAGTCTCTCTGTTTCCTGCAAGAGAAGCTGTGTACTTCACAGAGCTAGTATAGCTGCTAGATTTCCATTACTTTTCTTCTTCTCTATAAATTCTCTTTCATTCTGCTCTAGTTTTCACTATGACCATTTACAACTCTCATTTAAAAAATCTATTTCCTTCCACTGAATCTCCCCTAAACTTTTCAAAATTTTGTTTTTATTTTCAACTTTAAAGTAAGTAGAACCAGATAAGAGATTTCCAGGAATTCCCCTTTTTATTAGTTGAAGAAAATTTTATCTGAATTGTTTGAACTTAAAATGAGAAGCTTTAGGAACAGATTTGCTGCATGTCTGTGAAATGTTTTGCAGGATCTAGGGCATTCCAGGTGCTGAGTTATCCAAGTAAATGACTCCGTTTTTAACTCATAAATAGTATGGGCAAGTATTTATGAAACTAATGCTGAAAGGCAGAATAAATCCTTAAATCCTCCTCAACTTAAGACTGTTGAGAAAATAGCTTAGAGAGGACTTACAGCCTTGTTTCTGAAACACAGCTCAATTTTCAGCTCAAATTTCCGCAGTATATTGCTTTATTTATAATGTGAAATTTTGGTATCCAAATGTCAAAGGGGAGAATGTTATTTCTACAAAACTGAACACAGGAGAGAGGATAAAAGTGTAAGTGAATGTACCAGGGGCAAAATTCTGCTTTTAAACAGACTGATTAAACATTATCTCAAACACACTTATACCCACCAACATAATCAAAATAACCATACCTTGTTCAGAATGGGTGATATGCCTTCTCATACACGTATAGATACCTCAGGCAGACTCCTCTTCTTGCCCCTATACATTTTCCCTTTTTAATAGAAAAGAAACAAAAATGCTGTAAACAACTTTTATGTACTCATCAAGTTACTTTAATAATTATCAGCAATTTGCCATTCTTGTTTTATCACTTTTTTCTCTGGAGTATTTTAAAGAAAATTCCATATTTCACTTGGATTATCCTATGAATATTTTTGGATCTGTGTGTTACTGAAGGATAGATGTCTGGTGAAGATTGGCAGCACAGGTATGTCTGAACTTGACGTTGGACCTTATAATCAGTTATAAATAACAAACTTGTTTTAGTTTAGGTTTCTTGACATACCAAAGGCCTAAGAAGTGGGAAAATCTTCTCAGACCTGCAAAATGACTATCAGTTTTGTGGAAATGAGGGCTCACCAGGTGAGTTTCGAGCCTGTAGGCCTACTCTGACTTTAGCTGTTCCCCCTGAGTCTTCTTTCAGAGTTTTAGTTCTTTAGTAAGATAATTCACATCTAATGGCATATCAAATAAAACGTGTTTCCAGAAAGAAGAGATTATTAACATCAATCTTGAACACTCTGAGATTTTGAACATGCTGAAAAATATTTATTTATTTTCCCATCAAACTTGATGTCCATGTGGAATCTATCACAAATGAGCAGCAAGATCATCAGGTATTCTTCAGCATCCCATCATTTTCCTCCTCTTATCCATGCCCCGCTCCCCCAATTACTTTCAGTTGTTTTTTCCTCTTCTACCCTCCCCTCAGTGTCACAGCTCTGTCCTAGGTACATGCACAAAGGTGCAGACCTTGTTAATACATTGTCCTTCCCTGGAAAGATTGGATGGATTCCAGGAGAAAGTTTTTGTTTTTGTTTAAAGATGATTTATGATCATGCTAACATTGACCACTTTTGTTGCAAAATTAAAAGTTCTACTATACCAATAGTAGGGAGTAAGGGCAATACAAATCATACTTAAAGTTAGACATTATATAGTACTATTAGGTTGACAGGCATACAAAGATCTGTAATTTTGCTGGTGTAAATTTACAAAAACTCACAAACTTTTTAGAAGGCATTGTGGGTGGATACAGTAAAATTTCAAAATCTCACAGCCTTTTACTGAATAATTGCAAACCTGTAAATCAAACTATATGTATATTACCAATCCTTCAAGACCTATGCAAAGAATGTTTATTGCAGTATTATCCACAGTGGCTGGGAACTGAAACTAGATAAATATTTAAACTTTGGAGAATGACTGAATAAACTGTTCTATTGGAGCAGTTTATTGTGGTTAATAAACACAAAACAAAACAAAATCTTAAGTCATTAAGATGGAATGTATTATCTTTAGTTAAGCTTGTTGACTTGAAGGATTTCAAGGAGACGCTGTCGAGTAAGAACTGTGAAAAGCAAGATTTAGAAAGGTGGGTATAATATAATTCCAATTTTGTAAAACAAATTGACTACACACAGAAAACTGTAGAAAAATGCACAAGAAGGAGAAAATGTGGAGGCAGCAGGCAGGGTTAACAGGTCCAGTGCTGCCACTGGAGGAGGAATGGGGTAGGAACGGAAAGTCATCCATGCTTAGGCAGCCTAAATGCTATGATTCCATTTATTTTTAAAAAGTATATGTTTGTTTATAGATGCATAATATAGATACATAAATAGATGTGTGAAAGGATGGTCACCAAAAAAGATTGCTGCAGAGTGGTGAGATTCTGGGAGTTCTTTACTTCTTTATTTATAATTTTCTGCATTGTACGAACCTGTATAGTGAACATGCATTCATCATTTAATGGGGGGAGTGAGAAGGAAAGGATAGAAAATGAAAGAAGGAAAGGAAAGCAAAGGGAGGGAGAGCAAAGGAAAGGACAGTATAGAAGGCCTGTTTGGTAGCATTGGTTGCTCATTTGAGGGCCATGAAATAAGATTAGTTGGCATGTTTGTATGATTCCCTCCAATAACATTCAGCCAAAAGGGTGCTAGTGATGGATATGAAGCAAGAGTGAGGAATAAATATTTGTTGTTTTTAAGTCCTTAGGACTTAATGACTTAGGATTTTGCTGTATTTTGTTTTTATTAACCACAAAATAGACTCCTTATCCTGACTGATAAAGGATGCTTTTGAAAGTTCTTTGTGTTTCTCTTGCTTGAGACTTCACTGCCTGTAACTTTCAATGTGGACAATGCCTTCTATTCTTCAGCTAGTCCCTCAACCCCTGGGTTAGCCAACTGTCCACATAGGATATGACTTTTTGTGGTCTCCTCACTCTCTCAGGCACAACTTAAAATAGCTTCAGACTGGTTCTCTCTCCAACATTCCACAACTCTGGTCTACAGAAACATCCATGCATTGTTTGATCACAAAATCTCTGAGCAGGTAGGCAAGCCAACTTTAAAGTTACAGCCCAATCCTGGCTTCTCCACCACAATCTTTACATAGTTTATCTGTTCTTCTAGATGTTCCAAATGACCCACACTGCAGGGAATACATCTAAATTTCTCAGAATAGTCCATATATTCAAAGAAAGTTTGGGGATTAGAAGGCAGCCATACATACACACACTCCAGCCCTGCTCCATTGATAAGTGCCATTTCAATAGGAGCTTTCAACAATTCATCTCTCTTTAAGCACTCTGGACATTTTGAGTATCCTGGATTTTGAGCCAGTTCTTAATGATTTCATGAGCAGCTTCTGCGCATTAATGGACGTAGGGGGGTCTCATTCTTAGTTTGGTATACGAATGACATTGAATTTGTGGGTCAGTTGAAACTAAAACAATATGAATCTCATTTTGACATTTAGGTGCTTTCTAAAACTGGCTTTTTCACCTAGTAATATGTAGGGGACAATTTTACATAGACATATGTTCCCATCTCCTTCATTTATCTTGTGTCACACAGAATTCCATAGCAGTAGTATCCAAATGCTTTCCCTTTGTGAATCTTCAATAATTTTGAAAAACTATGTATTCTCACAAAATGTTAAAATTTACATTTAAGAATTATAAGTTTAAGTATTTGCTAAACTGGAAATTACCACAAAAATATTGGTATTTGAAAAATAAAATTGTTCTTCACCCTTTTAAAAGGATCTAATGACATCCAAATATGATAGTAATCTGATATCTACTATAATCTTTTTAAACATGTAGAAATTGTTCAAAAGAGCGGACATTTAAGATTATTAGCTTTCTTTCTTAAATTCTAATTTCCTTTCCATGTTCTCCATAAAATTTCATCTTTATTTACTCTGTTCTGTAGTTGAAATATTTTTGTCAGTCAATTTATAATATTTCTTAACTATAAATATATATACATATATATGTATGTACATATTAATTGAAATTAAAATTTCCCTGTGATTTTAATGCTGTAAATTTTAAACATTTCACTGCATTGAGCTATAGTTACAATTACTATTTTTGTATAAGTGCAAAGCAGGGTCCAAATATGTTTGAAATTTCGATTAATCATCAAACAAGTAATATTTTGTGGAATGCATCTCAATGATATATCTATGTTTTCTTTTCAGTTGATTCATGCACCAATGTTTAAATGTTACTTATTACCAGCATGAGACCTGGTTCAACACAATGTTACCCCTATTTTTTCTACAGATGTAAACACTAAGGAATCTTTTTTGCATAAATAATTAGATGGAAATTGAAGGAGTTTTAATGTAGAAAGATTGTCCCATTTTAAAAATTCCCTACTAGGTTTATGACAAATTATCACACAACAATCTACTGCCAAATTCGTTTTAATGGTCTATTTACAGGCAACTCAATTTGGTACTTCAAGTTTGGTGAAAGAAAATAAATAGAAATACATGAATCAAAATAATTTGTTAGCCACTGAGCATCATTCATATCAATAGATTTGTGAAGTAGCATAGAAAGGCTCTACAAAGACCTATTTAATGATTGTTAATTGTATCTGTTACTCAGGAGTGGATCTATGTTTTGTGAAGCTTGAAGCTTATATAAAAATCAGATTATCTTAAAAAATATATAGTTATGAATATAAAATGAGGTGTGAAAGAGAATATTTAGGAGGAGAAAAACAATATAACAAATTATGTAATGTCTAAAGTTGTCAAATGTCACCAATTTCACATAATACATAAAAATAATATGATACTTTAATTGACTAAGACATTTCAATACTTCTTTTCTCTATATTTTAGGGCTGTAAACGCTTTAATAATGGTCATGTGACAGTAGTTTTCTAAGGGCTTTTTCTTTAAAGAATTGATAGAGATAATCCTCTGGCATAGTGGATAATGTTTGTTTTATATTATTTATCATTTAGAGAAATTCTTTTCAGCTTCATAACCAATAATTAGTAATGTCATTAATTGTTTAGGGTTAGGGTCAAACTTGGGGAAATCACTTATCAACTTTCATGTCAAATCTTTTACATTTCAGGGCAAACTTTTTATTTTCTGTATAGTGACTAATCTCAGAGTATTCTTTGAATTCATGACCCATGACCAGGTGTTGGAGTTTCAACACTGCAACACTTCTGTTTTGGACTGTTTCTTTACAAAAAGAGCAAATCTGTGAGCCAGTGTCTTTTGGAACCAACAAACTTCATCAGGCAGAATGCTTTAGATGGCTGGGGATGCTATCCTATACTTTGGGATGTATAGAAGATGCAATTTCACACACAGATGTCCTTGGTATTTGTGGTATGGCTACCAGAATTTTGATACATTCTTTGTACAATTACCACCAAAACATATATAATTACATAAATACACATATATGTGTGAATATACATATGTATGTGACTATATATAATTGTGTACACTGCATTATCAAGGATATTCTTGGTGGGAGGGTGTTTCTTTAATGAATAAAAATCATCCATTAAAAGTTTTATATATCTAATAATTAAAGAAGATTTAGCATAATTACTTCTAGCTCTTTTTGTCACAAACCTCATTCCATCTCCACTGGCACCATTCACATATTCTTGGTGCCAGTAACCTTCAGCTACATTCCTGTTGCTGTTCAACCTCTGGTCTTGCACCTCCATTTCCCTGCACGGGATGAGACAGCACCCTGGGCAGGCTTAGTATTTCTGAAAGCTACTACTACACAGCAAAGGCGAACATGAACTTAAAGAATAAGTACTGTAAACCAGGTACAGCCAATTCTTATTTGTGATAGTCACATTCTATAAAAACTCAACAAACATTGAGTTAGCAAATACTAAACCATGCTTCTAGGGAAAATTCAGGGTTATGTCCCTGAGAGCCTCCTGAAACAAAATTTCCATCAAAGGATCCATACATAACCTGGTTTTATGAGTGCTTTTGTTTAAATACACTTACTTAATAGATGTTGCTGATTCATTAATATTGACCTCATGACTGACAGCACTATAGTCCCTGTCTGAACGAAGGTAATCAATCTATCACAGATATTTTCTACTTAAGGCACACCAAAGCCTTTTTGTGCTTAGGAACACAAGACAGCATTTCAACACTAAACGTGTTGACCATTTTAAGCAACAAAATCTACAACAAAACCATGAAAATGTGAAAAACACGGCACTACATATACCATCAAAAGGACAATTGTTGAAAGTGGGACTTGTAGCGAGAAGCCAGAGTATTGCCTTGTTCATCTTAGCTGGGAATGTGCGTGGCAGGTTACTTAAATTTTTGCCACTTCATGCATGTTTGTAAATGACTGTGAATGAATCATGAGTATTGGTTATAGGTTACCAAAATTTTTAGCACGTAGGCAAATTCACAAGTGTAGAACCCACAAATAATGAGAATCTACTGCATGTATATCCAAAACAAACTTGCCCAACTGAACTCTCATTAATCAGATCCCAAAATACCTGCAGGCAGTACAGTGTTATCCAAAAGAAGGATAAGTATAATGGAAGGGAAGATGGGGTAGATAGAAATCATGATTTTTACCAATTACAGTTAAAATATCTTACTTTTGCAAGCTTCACAAAAATATGTGAATATATGAGAAATGTTTCTAGAAGAATTTCTTGCTGCTGAAGGACACTGCAATCTAATCTCCACTTCTCCTTGTCAAATTTGCTTTTGCTGTTATTCTTTCACTTGATGATCTCTTCTTTATTCTGTTATTTTCAGAATGATTAGGAAAATTCAAATGTCATTAATTTCAACACACCTTTGCAATATAATATTTTTGATAAAAAAATTATTTCCATCTAATGAGACATGGAATTTACAAATAGTGATTGCCAATCCACATATAAAAATCGAACTCTTACTCACATTGTAGCATACAGCCCAGGAAATCAAACCACTATCTCCCACAATCAATCCAGACATGGTTCAGGGCTTGATTAATAACTGACAGCTTCCCTAATTTTTAACCCCATTTCCAATTTAGGACCAAATGGAGGAAGGCAAATATGTTCCTCCAAACAATCAGATGGGTTGCCCTGTATCTAGTTAGCCTGCTTCCAACCCCCCCCCCCCTTTAATCAGGGCATAACTGAAGCATCTTTCTTTTTTCTCACTCTAATACTTTCCCACTATAAAGCTTTGCCTATCTTTGAGTCTCTGCCAAATGCAAGTGATGGTAACTGACCTCCTTGTGACAGGAAACACTGAATAAAAAGTTTTGCTTGTTCTCATTGTGGGTGTGTGTGTGTGTGTGTGTGTCTTCATTTATTTCCATAATTATCACATGTTTTAAATATAGTTTATATCAAAAGCATCAAAACCTTGGATTTAATATTTTTACTCATTTGATTCATAAAATAAATCTGCCGTATAATTTAATGGGCATGGCTATTTTGCAATGTCAAAACAATCAGACCAATTGCAGTTACTGTCTTCCAAAAAGTGCCTGCATTAATTTTTCATTTCAAATACATACATTAGCACATGACATCATGACATCTTTCTTACTTCTGAATCTTAATCCTAAAATTGGTGAAGATTTGAAGGCTTGCACCTTGCCCTGAACTCCTGCACTGGATAAAATTAAATACCTTGAATATATTTTACAGGTCTCTCAAGACTCACCCCAGGGAGCTCTACATTATTCAAAGAGTTATGGGAATGGAAGGGTTGAACTTATAAATAAAAATATTTGTTACTCCCACTGATATACACTTTACATGTGTTTGAATTCAAATGTCCCAGCATAAGCAAAAATGCTACATGCGCACAGTTCCATGCTTTGTATTTAACAGACATGAGATTAAAGAAAAACACATGAATCCCAGATCCTCAACAGGTTTCTTGATTGAAGAAGCCTTCTCTGGTGACAATATTTGAAATTTCTCTACTTTATCACATCCCAAGGATTTTTAACCTTTGATATGATACAGCATGATCCATGGGAGGTATGCTTTCCTTTATAAAATGGAATAAAACAGGATTATGATGAGGGATTGACAAAGGGCTGGTCAAAAGCCTACTCCAGAAAATACATTTTAGTGAAAAGAAGGCATAGATTTTTTAGGATCAGAAAATGATTCCCATAAAATCGTCTATTTTAGCAATTCCCAGGAAAGCCTTTGTGCTGCTGTTCCACAGTGGATAATATATATTTACCTCCTTTATTTCCCTGTTTGCAGACAATTCAATGTCTATGTTTCAATATTATGAGCTCTATTCTAGTTAACTTCTTCATGACTCTCTCTGCCTATGTGGATATTTCTCCAATACAATACAGGATATTTCTCCTGGAAAAGAGACTAATAGTTTAATGACCGGGTACATTCAAAATTTTGTAAGACTCAGATTGTCATCCCCTAAGACTTCCACAGAGAGCTGAAAATATCCATTCCTTAAATATATTTTTATCAATTAGTGTGCACGTGTGTGTGTGTGTGTGTGTGTGTGTGTGTGTGTGTGTGTGTATTTTGGTTTGCTAAAGCTGCCAAAATGCAATATGCCAGGAAGGAGTTAGGCTTTATAATGGGGATTTATTAGCTTACAATTTTACAGTTTTAAGGCCATGAGGATGTCCAAATTAAGGCATCAACAGGATGATACCTGGACTCTGAAGACAGACTTCTGGCATCTGAAACACTTCTGCCACATGGGAAGGCACGTGGTCAGTTGTTTGCTGGTCCTTCACTCCCAAGTTTTGCTGCTTTCAGCTCCTGGTTCCAGTGACTTCCTCTCTGAGTTTCTGTGGGTCCTCTCTTAGCTTCTACAGGGCTTTGCTCTATGACCTTCTCTTAATTTCATCTCTCAGCTTCTCTGGGCGTCCCTGAGCTCTCTGGGGTTTTTCTGTGTGTCCTTTATTTTCGTATAAACACTTCAGTAAGGTGATTAAGACCTGCCTTAAATGAGGTGGGTCACATCTCAATTGAAATAATCTTATCAAAAGGTCCAACCTACAATAGTTCTGCACCCACAGGAATGGATTAGAAGACCATACCTTTTCTGGGGTACATGACAGCTTCAAACCATATATACGTATAGTGTCTGCATTCCTCTCATTAACAGTGTGGTTGAATATCTTTGTGGGTGTTTACTGGTGGGCTCTGATCATTCTCTGTGTAAAGTTTCTGGGTATATTGGTAATATTAATTTTGGGATGTTGGGGTCTTTTTTTTTTTTTCATTGCTTAGCTCAAGTTTCACTGTCTACATGAAAATTTTCATTATCCTTTCTTGGCAAATTGATTACTCTTTTTTTTAACCTCCTCCATACTCAATGTACCTATCATACTTTCATGAACTTATGGTTTATCACCTTCTGGAGGATCATTATTTGCTTTTGAATATGTGAAAGTCAGTACTATATCAAGTGTTTTGATTTATCTGAAATAAAATATTCTAAAATCATTCACCAGTTAATAGTTTCATAGGGATTCAAAATTTTGGAGATTTCTTGATAACAGTCAATAAATAGTACTAGTTAACATTTACTGAATGCTTATTATGTGCCAGGCACCCCTTGAAGCATTTAATCCTCGTGATTATCATCCTCATTTTACAGATGAGGAAATTAATGCGCAGAATAGAAATCTTGCCCAGAATTATACCACGACCAAAGGGCCGAACCTAAATTTTGATCGCAGGTCATCAAATTGCAGGTGGCTTGATCTACACTGTAAGAAGACAATAAAGCCATAACTCAAAGTTTTCAACTTTAAAGGATTTGCACGTTCGGTAGGAGCAGGATCATGGAGTTGTTATAGGCACAGGCAGCTGACTCTGTTAGAATTGTATTCACATGCTACTTTTAATATTTCATACACCTGAGACTTTGGAAAATGTGCTAACCTATCCAAGACTCATTTTCCTCATTTGTTAAAAAGGATATGCATATAACTCATGGGTTCATTGTGAGTGCTAAATTAAATAATGAATATGAAATGCTGAATTCAAGGCCTGACACATAACAAATGCTCCCGAATAGCAGCCACACTATGGCTCAGCTCATTTTAATGACACAAAGGCAACCATGGCAATATATACATCTGTTGTGTGCTACTGAGGATGGATTGGGAAGTCTAGGAACTGACTGGCTCAGTTTTTGTAGTATTCTTAGTTACAGCCCAAAGTGAATTTTTTATTCTGTAAACTACAATAACTTCTATGGCAGGTACTTTATACTAATTTCATATCTCCACAATATCAAGCACAACACTAGTCACAACCTAGATATGTATTAAATAATTGCTGAATTTAAATATTAAGATAGCTGATAACCACATCTTAAGAATGATGTTATAGGTTGCAGGTCTGAAATGATGCTATTTTCATTGGTAAAAAAACAAAACAAGAAGATTAAAATGGTTAAATCTTTCAATAAGCCCTTTTCTCTTATGCATCATTGTTATCTTTGTTTAGTTTTCAGTTTTTGTACATAGATGTAAACATTCTTATTTCATTTCTACCACATGGAGCATAGAATTTCTAAACAGTGCATTTTAAAATGAGATAAATATTTTAAATACAACCCTATGCTATATTACAGTATTACTAATTAATGCTATATTATTCTATTATTGCTGATTCTTCTGTTTTTCATTATTCTTATTCCTCACTGAGTGTCTAAGAGTTGGGGGATAAGGATGAAAATATATCATATTTACATATATCATATTTTGCATCATCTGCATGATACCACTATACCATTTTAATCCCATCTACTTATTCCCCCCAACTCTTAAGAGAGAAAAATGTGTAGTAGTTTTAGTAAAGTGATCCACTTACTTTTCAACAGAACATTCTAAAATGTTCATAATTTCTGAAATGTTTTATGATTTCTAAAAAAGAGACTATCCATTCAGAATCTACTAGAAAACTTCCTATACAGATGGAATTAGTAGTATTCGTGGGTCTATGACACAGTGTGAGTAGAATTCAGTTCCAAATTCTTTTTCAAAAGCTTAATCAATTCTTTATTTAAATATCCTGGAAGAATGGGAGAGATATTTGGGGAGTCCAAGAGACATGGTATATGTAATTTTCATGCTCAAATACCGCTATGCTCAGGATGGTGTAGTTTTGGAAATATATACATGGTTAAATCCTGCTGTTTTTGAAATTAACCACATTAAGCACGCATTGGTGTGATTAGTGCAACTCATCAGACTCTGGATTGTTGAATTAATGTATTCATTTGTATTTATATTCTCATGAGACAATGATTTGGATGATTGTATTATTTAAGAATTTTTTAAAAGTTCATCAAAATTGGGCTGTTAAAGTGTGGGGGGAGAAAAATAATATGCATGAACACATAATATGCAGAAATACTGCCAACATCTCACTCTCAGTTGGAGACGTTCACTGATATTTCCAGTGTACTGAATAGAAAAGCTGCAATCACAGTTGTTTTCTGCCAAGAGCAATGGAACTGTTAGTTTTTTTAAATGAGTGAACCTAAAAACAAATTAAGTAAAATGATTACCTTCTTCCCCAGTTTATCAAGAGTTCCAAAGTGTTTATTTTCAATGACACTTGGCGGAATCTCTCCCTACCTTCTTCAGAAGGCCCAAATTCTATTGAAATGCTAATGAAACTAATCAGATATTTCTTTCTTTAACTATTTTTTTTGTCTTTGTTGTTAGTCTTCCTTTCTGAGATGCTGATTTCATTTATTTATCTATTGTTTGTCAAGATGAAATATTCCTCCGTCCCTAGGAGTAGAAATTAGGGATAGAAGAGAATAAAGAAGAAAGGACTATGAAAGAATGTGTCTAGTTTCTTTAAAGTGATACATTTCTTCCAGATTTTGATTCCACCTGTATGGCTGTGAATTTGGGTGCATCAGAATGTAAAGACAAAACAACTGACAGAAGAGCTGTCATAGGATTATCATTTCAAAGCTAAACGTGGCAGACGGCAACTCCTGCAGATTCTGGGAAAATGGCTTAGCTGAGGCTATATTTAGACAGCAGAACTAGAAAGTAAGGAGAAAGAAGCTTTGGCTGAAGTTCAGTTTTCCTATTTAGGGGGGAAAATGCCATTTGAACCAGGTGTGGTATTTTT
Organism: Myrmecophaga tridactyla; assembly: GCA_004026745.1. Classification (NCBI taxonomy): domain Eukaryota; kingdom Metazoa; phylum Chordata; class Mammalia; order Pilosa; family Myrmecophagidae; genus Myrmecophaga; species Myrmecophaga tridactyla. The sequence goes on from PVIY010002555.1 coordinate 50,328, forward strand.
GATGTGGTCATACTCACCTCATTTTCTACTTAAAAAAAATGTTAATGCATTTCACTCTTTTTTTGCAGGCATCGAATCTACAAGGACAGTGAGGAGAATTAACTTTCAGATGGGATGTTGGCAATCACCAATCTGGAAAATGTCTTTTCTCACAGGGCTGTACCTTATTTCCACAGCAGTCTTGAGTTTAGGTTATTCAGGGGTAGAAGGAACAGGCACTGTTTTGGGGGAAAGTGACTCCTAGATCCAGAACCTTAGAATCACAGGCTTTCAGAGGCAAATATCTGGGCATCAACTTCCTGTGCCACATTCTAGGAAATGTTCATAATACTATTTTAAAATCATCCAAAAAAAAGAGTCAAATAAAAAACTATTAAAAGCAAGATAATTTAGTAAGGTGGTTGGAAGTAGATAATTAAATAAAAATAAAACAATTTCTGTACACTCTGCACTGGAACAGATGTATGAATGGTACATATGTATACTTTTAACAAACGTAAATACATACACATAAACACATATAGCTATAGACTCTTCTTCTATATATGTATATATACACACATACCCGCACAAATAAATTTTTAAACATTTTTATTGTGGCAATGTATATAATGCAAAATTTCTCATTTGAACCCCTTTCAAAAACACACTCCAGTAGAATTAACTGCAATCATAATGTCATGCTACATTCAACACCATCCATTATTAAAAATTTTTCAACACCCCAAGTACAAACTTTGTGCCTAGCCAGTAATAACTTCCCATTCCCCACCCCTCCTCTATCTAGTAATCCATGATCCACTTTGTATTCTATGAATTTGCATATTATATAAATGTAATTATACAATACATGTCATTTGGTGTCCAGCTATTTCCCTTGACATGATGTCTTTAAGGTTCATCCATGTCCTAGTGGGTATCAAAACTTCATTATTCCATTGCTATGTATATATGCCACATTTTGTTTATCCACTCACTTGTTGATGGACACTTGGGCTGCTTCTATATTTTGGCAACTGTGAGTAATGCTGCTATTAAGAGTAATGTACAAATATCTGTTTGAGTCCACACTTTAAATTTTTTTGGTAAATACCTAGAAATAGAATTGCTGGGTCATATGGTAATTCCATACTTAACTATCTGAGGAGTCATCAAATCATTTTCCACAATGGCAGCACCATTTTACATTTCCACCAACAACGTACAAAGTTTCTTATTTCTCTATATCTTCACCAACACTTGTTATTTTCCTTTATTTCTTTTTAAATTGCAGTCATCCTAATGGCTGTGATAGTTCTTTGTGGCTTTGATTTGCATTTCCCTAATGGTTGATGATGTTGAACATTTTTTCATGTTCATATTGGCTGTTTGTATATATTCTTCAGAGAAATGTCTATTTAAATCTTTTGTCCATTTTTTAATTGGGTTGTTTTTCCTTTTGTTGCTGAGCTGTAGTAGTTCTTTATATATCCTGGAGATTATAAGCTTCCAAATATTTTTTCCAATTTGGGGATTGCCTTTTAACCCTCGCAAAAATATCCTTTGAAGAACAAAAGTTTTTCTTTATTTTGATAAAGTCCAATTTATCCAATTTTTCTCTCTTCTACCTTGTATTTTGTTGTAAAATTTAAGAATCCATTGCCTAATACAAGGTCCTGAAAATATTCCCCTATTTCTTCTAGGAATAATCGTAGTTCTTATGTTTAGGTCATTAATACATTTTGAGTTAATTTTTATATATGGTATGAGTTGGGGTCCACTTTCATTATGTTGCATATGAATATCTAGTTTTCCCAGTGCCATTTGTTGAAGAGCCTATTTTCCCATTTGCATGACTTGGCACCTTGGTCCAAAATCAATTGCCCATAACAGGTGCTGAGTACCCCTTCTACTCTCAGCTAGAACCTGCTGATCAGTCTTAGTGTGTTGTGTGTACAAGGGTCAGTGATCAGGAAGAGAGTAAAACCAGTGGTTTCCCCCGATCTCAAAATACCCAGACCAGTTAGAAGAGTTCACCGATATTGGTGGGCCAAAGTCTGTTTTTAAAAGAAAAAAGCAACAAATTATCCAACAATAAAGAACAGACTACTTATGACCCAACCATTTGAGGGGCAAGTATGTAGTCATTAAATGTGACAATGACCACATACATTGAGTCCAACCATTTCTACAAAAACATAATGTACACATATGTGCACATCAGAGGCTTAACTAAACATCAACAGTGATTATTGCTGGGTGGGAGCTCATAGGAGAACCTAACTTTCTTTTATACTTTTCAGTATTCTATGATTTTTAATTTTTAATCAGGGGAAATTGTCCTTTCTAAAGAAGTTCACTATAGCTCTTCAAAAAATCTATTAAAACCAAATAAATAAACTTATGTTGTCTAGATATCAAGATAGTCTCATCAACTCAGTGACTTGATTCTTAATTAATAAACATCAATGCTGTTTTAAAAACATACTTCAGTTATTAAAAGTGAATAGTTATTGTAGTGCTCTTTTCACATATTATCTCATTCACCACTTCCCAACAGCTTTGATGGGTAAGTATGATTATTATCTCCATTTTATAGATGGGGAACAAAGGGAAAGGGAGGTTAATAATTTGCTCAAATTTACACAGCCAAAGAGTGACAGAGCCAGGATGCCAACCCAGGCCATCTGGCATCAGGGTTCATGCTCTTGGCAGCACCACTGTACTGCCTCTCTACTCAACTGATGTTAGTTATATTCACAGGGCAAATGTATTTGTATATATATAAAACCTGAAAAGTAAACAAAAGTGGCCTATAGAATGGCAAGCTCCTGGAGTTTATTTCTGGCTGAGGGTTGAAATCAGGGGTGTTTTAAAATTCTTCTTGTTTTCAGTGTTCTCCACAGTAAACATGTATTTCTTTCACACTAAGAAGTTAATTTACACAAAAAACATTAAAAAAAAAGAGAGAGAGAAAAAAGAGAAAAGCTATTAAACCTATTTAGAAGTGCCACGTGGTAAACACAGAGACTCTCTACTGACTGAGTGGACCACAGGCCCTGACCCCTTAGCAAAATGGAATCAGATGGAAAGCACACACACTGAGATGCCCAGAAGCTATCCCTTCTTCTCTACCACTGGGTGGGCCAGGTCAGGGGCAATGTACCCATTGATATGTGACTTCAGCTGAAAAAAACAAAGCCACAGGTAATATAAAGAGTGTGGAGAGAGAAAATCTTCAGAGGCTGTCTGGCTTCTACTCACCAAGTCCCTGGATGGCCAATTCCTGTTCTCACAGGTCAAACCTTTCCACAGGGAACAGCTGAGCACCTCCAGTGGACACAACAGGCACTAGCTACTGGAATCCCTCAACCCTACATGGCTGGGATCATCTCCACTTTGCAGACAAGTTCTGCCTTGTTCAAGGTAATACAGCAAGGAGATAGCAGAGCCATGGAAAGATTCAAGGTTCATCATCTTGACATAAGACAGCTGTTTTCAAAGTCTTGCATCAAAAATTTACTTTAGGCCAAATGCTTTACATGTGGGGTTCTTAATAAATGTGAAGCAAGCAAAATGCATACTTAAAAGTGGTTAAAATGGGAAATTTTATGTTGTGTATATGTTACTACAATGAAATGAATGGTGATAGAAATCAGAACGGTGATTGCCTGTGAGGGAGGTGTGGGGATTGACTGGAGGGGAGTAATAAGGAATTTGGGGGAGTAGTGGAAATATATCTTGATTGTAGTAGTAGAGTAAGGGTAGATACAATTTACCAAAATTCATCAAAATACACACTTACAATGTCAATTCGCTCTATGTAAATTTTATCTTAATTTTTTTAAAGTAAAAGAAAATAAAGACAAAAAAAATCAATTGACCATAGATATGTGGTTTATTTCTGAACTCTCATCTATTCTATTGGTCTATGTGACTGCCCTTATGTTAGTACCACACAATTTTGATTACGGTAGCTTTGTAGTAAGTTTTGAAATCAGGAAGAGTGAATTCTCCAATTTTGTTCTTCTTTTCAAGATGGATTTTTCCATTGGGACCCCTTTTGATTTTATATGAATTTGATCATTACATTTTCCATTTCTGAAAAGAAGGCTGTTGGGATTTTGTTTTGGACTATGTTGAATCTGTAAATTGCTTTGGATAGTACTTCTTCAGAAAGGGGATTTAATGGAAAGGGAAGGTTGAGCTCACTATTGTCCAAGCTCAAGCACTTAGAGGAAAAATCAAGGCTATCAATATTTTCTAAATATCAATACCTCTCCAATAATCTTGTGTTCAAAAATGAAGTCATGTTAATATATTTCAGTATTGCAGTTTCAATTGTAATAGCAAGCTGTCCTCATCTTGATATTTGAATGAGGAATTTGAAAGTAGAGGTTGACAATTCATTTTGTCATGTGTGGTTTATAGCAAAAGTTATCAAAAACAGTGATATCTCAATGTGCATGAAGGATATCCCAATCTACTGCAAATTCATATTCATATTCCCCCCAGCTACTTGTTCATTTACCCATCTAATCATACATGCATTCATTTCTGAAACAAATATTTATGCGCACTTCCTATGTAGCATGTTCTGATCTAGGCATTAGGATTTGGAGATTGTTTTAGTTTCCTAGGCCACTCAACGCAAATATCATGAAATTAGGTTAGGTTAAACAATGAGAATTTCTTTGCTCATAGTTTTAAGGCCAGGAAAATGCCCAAATCAAGCTATCATCAAGACAATGCTTTCTTACCAAAGACTGGCTGTCAGTGATCCTTGTGGATCATATGGCAAGGCACATGGTGGCATCTTCTGGTCTCTCCCTTTTCTTCCAGGTTTCATTGATTTCAGCCTATTCCTTCTGTGGCTCTCTCTCGCTCTCTCTGTTTGAATTCTCTTCTCTTATAAAGGACTCCAAAGCAGGATTAAGACCCATCCTGATTGATGTGGGTCAAAACTTAATTGAAGTAAGCTCATCAAAAGGTCCTATTACAATATATTCTCATAACACAAGAATGAATTTACTTTAAGAACATGTTTTTCTGGAGTACATACAGCTTCAGACCACCACAGAGGTGGGCTTGGCAAATCCTCATTACCAATTTCCATTACAAAGTACAAAATCCAAGCTTCTTACTTTGGCCTACAGACATACTGAACCTGCTTTCTAAGCTTTCACTACTCCAAGCTTAGTCCCACGGGCATTGAAACCATTTTGGTTTCTTCTTGGGGCACTTTTCCTCCATATTGTTATATCAGAGATCTTTTACTTTTCTTTCTTTTTTTTTTTTTTTTGTTCTCAATTCAAATATTATCTCCTTCAAGAGTCCATTTCTGATAATCTTTATACAATAACCACTGGGAACTTTCTATCATGTTACCATCTTTCATATTCTTGAATGCCTTTTCACACTTGAAGTATGTCACTGACACATTTGCTTTTGTGTTTATTGTCTGTTTCTCTGTTGTCATAATTTCCCCAATACTTTCTCCATCATTTTCTATCATTTCCCCAATATCATTTTAGAATGATTTCCCCAATACTTACTGAATAAGTGTTCAAGAAGCATTACTGGCTAAATTGGAAATATTACATTTTGATGAGGGAAGGTACATAAATATATATATATATATTTAAATCTATAGCTATACTTATAAATATGTATTTAGATATGAGTATATATATATTTATATCTATTGGATATAGATATATAATAGCACCCCATCCCAGACCAATTGAATAAGAATCAGAATTCTGAGGTGGTTTCCAATAATTTGTGTCTTAACGAGCCCCCAGTTAATTCTGATGGATGCCAAAGTTTGAGAACCAATAAACTAAAGAATTTGGCATTTTCTTCATAGATGCACATTGCAACAAATAACCTGCATTTTGTTTCTTGCTATGTATCCATTCCAGGCCTTTACATCTATAATAAATGTTTTAAGACAACATACATTATCTTAAAATTCTCATGTGGTAACTTATATACAACTCAAAATTTCCATTTTAACCACTCGCAACTGCACATTTGGTGGTATTAATTAAAACCACAATGTTGTGCTATCAGCACCACCATTCATTACTCCCCCAATTTTTATCATCCCAAAGGAAACTCTGTACCCATTAAGCATTAAATCCCAAGCCTCACTCCCCACTCTAGCCTCTGGTAACTTGTAATTTATTTTCTGTCTTTATGAATTTGCATATTCTAGGTATTTTATATAGGTTTAATCATACAGTATTTGTCTTTTTACTATCTGGTTTATTTTGTGCTCCTGCTACTTTATTTCATAGTCCTTTCAGCATACATTAGCCTATTCACTTCCACAAGTCAGCAATTTCTACAAAAGGCAAGAAAACAATTCGAAGAACTAAAAAGTGTTGCAGATGATCTCACTAGAACACTCTATGAAGGACTTTGATAGAAGCAGAGTGATCGTTCTGTTTCTTGAGATTTGTTCAGGTAAGTTGTTTGGTTATTTTTACTAAGACTTGAAGATATTGTACCAAAGATAAAAATAATCCCAGATACTTGATATTTCTGTGTTTCACTGATTTTCAGTATTTGTGTCACTTTATATTTTAAATGATATCTTAAAGGGATTAGAATATAGATGAAAATGGTTTTATAAAACCAGCATTCAAACATTTCTCCAGAGTATAAGCTACAAATTTATAATAAAAGGCAGAGTTAAAATTGATGTATAATATTACAAAGAGATATTTCTGCCATTAGCTGTGACACTAAATTTGAGAAGATTACTTAAACTATTGAGGGGCTTCATTTTCTTTATAAAAGAAAAGTGTTGAAGCTAGAGCAAAATGGTCCCCAAAACCTCATTCACCTTTCAGATAGGTAGATATTATGCTATGTGTTTTGCATACACACACACACACCTATGTAATATTTGCTTGTGTATATATACATGAATAGATATATTTCAAATATTTATGTGACTATATCTGTTACTCTATATCAAATATGAATCTGAATCATAATTTTCGGTGAATGAATTATGTTAAATTGCATGGATTTTGTATACTGCTTAATCATACAACAATATTTTACCAATTTTCTATGAGGGCAATAATTAAATGGTGCATGATTAATTTCAAGATGGTGAACTAATAGATCAAAGGAAATTTTTATTTTTATCACCTAATTTATCTTCAAAAGAGTTGCATCAATTTACCTTCTCACTGAAATCGTCTGAGAAGATATTTTCTCAACAATGGTGAATAGCATCATTCTTTTTGCTTTTATCAATTGGCAGTGAAAAAATTGCATCTTATTTTCTATTAAAGGAAATAGATCACTACAGCACTTTTCACATGTTTATTAGCCATTTACCATTGTATTCCTTCTCTGAGACTTTGCCAGTATTGTCCTTAGTCTGTTGTTTTTTTATTGCAATAATGACTTTTTCTTAAAAATTTGAATATTCTCATTATATGTTGTATTGTTAACTTATGTATGGTACATATTTTGAAAATATGTTGGTTATTTGTCTTTTTTAACTTGGTAGTAGTGTTTACCAGTCTACAGAAATTTTATTATTGGGTAATCAAATCTTCCAATCTTGTCCTTATGGTTTCTAAATTTGTTGTCATTCTTAGATATGCCTCCACTTCACAAGGTCTTATATATATGCACACACACATAGTTGTGTATATGTACTTCATATATCTGTGTTTTATGTCTTTACATCACACCTCTTTTCTATCCATATTTGATGTTAAGTTGAAATATAGAGATAAATTTTATTTTTCCAAATGTATAGTCATACCTTTTTATCATATATTCATATATTCAGCATTATTGAGTATCTTTAATTTTCCAAGTTCTGCTCGAAAAAATGGTAAGAAAAAAGCAAACAACAACAACAAAAAAAACAGATAAGGTATCTACTGTAAGGACAATTCAATTCCAAAGAAGGGAGCAACAGAAAATTAATGAGTTAAATAATTAAACTTAAGAAGATAATGAATTGGGGGCTATTTTAAATTAAGTGTTTAACAGGGATTCGACAAAGGATAACGTGGTAGACAGAATTTTCAGGTGACGCCAAGATTTCCATCCTTTGAGTAAACACCCTATAAAATCACTTTCCTTGAATGTGGACAGGGTTTGTGAAATCAAAGGGATTAGCTGCTCTTTTGTTTAGGTTACATTATATAGCAAAGGTGAAAGGATAGTCACTCTCTTGATTATGCTGTGTTATAAAAAGCTCTATCTTGGCCAGCTGGAGAGGATCTCCCGCTGCATTTGAAGAAGTAGGCTGCCATGTTGTGAAAGAGCCACGTGGTTCAGACCTCAAGGCCATATTCAGGAGCCAGTAAGTAAACGGAATCTCAGTCCTACACCTGCATGAAACTGACTTCTGCCAACAAAGTGAATAATCTTGGAAAAGTCCCTGAGCTCCAGAGGAGAATGCAACCCAGCCAATATTTTGGTTGCAATATTGTGAGACTCTGAGCAGAACTTAACTACACTGTGCCTGGAATTCTGAACAACAGAAACTGTGAAATAAGAAATGGACATTTATTAAGCTTTTAAATTTGAGCAAATTTGTTAGGCAGCCTAGAAAATGAATACAGGTAAGAACAACTTAGAAGAACCAGTCCTGCAATGATCAAAAACTAGGTCATTTCTGGCAGTTTTAAACATGGGATCATTGTGATCTGACTTATGCTTTTAAAGATTTGGAGGACAGCTAGAGGGAGAATGGATTGCAGGAAACCAAGAAGACAGAATGAAGATCATTAAGAAGCTGTTACAATACCCCAGGTAAGGGAAAATAATAACTTGGGCCATAGTGTTTGCAGAGAGGATGAAGAAAATTGTACACGTATTGAATGAGTTTTAGAGATTGTCTACAGTTTTCTGATGATGAATTAGATGTGAAAGCTGGAGGGAGCTGGAATTAGTGATGACTCCATTTTTCTTTTGAGCTATCAGGTACCATAAGTATTTAGTCTTTTATTTTCTGATATTATCAATTTAAGCTGATAAATTTTGCTCAAGAATTGGTGCTTTAACTATATAACCTGAGGCTTGATATATAATATCAGAAATTTATTTAGAAATTACTCATTTCTAAATAAATTTTAATGCCTATTAATATTTTTTCTTTTTTCCCATGAATTATATAAAAGTGTATTTTTAAAATCTCTAAACTTTTGGGATTATTCTAATTATCTTTTTTCATTAGAATTCTAACAATTGCATTATACACAGAGAATGTGGTTTTCATGAAAGAAATCCTTGGGAATTTGTTGAAGCTGGCTTTATAATTTAGAGCTTTAACAGATGGATAAATGCTCCATGCTATTCTTTCATTGAGTGCACTATTATATAAATGTCTGTTAAATCAAATTTTCAAATCGTCTCATTTAAACTTTATATATGCCTACAGATTTTTTGCCTGTCAGATCTCTCAATTACTAAGACAAATGTTTAAAATCTCCTACCAAGATAATAAATTTATTGATTTCTGCTTTAACATTGCCAGTATTTGCTTTATATATTTTAAGAATGCTTCTGGGAACATGTAAATTTAGAAACTTTATTATTTTCCTGCTGAACGAAATCCTTATTCTCACCTCTATAAGGTTTTTTTACATTCCATGTGTTATATCTGGTATAACCCTACCAGCCTTTTGTCAGTAAGTATTATTCAGTAAAAATTTTTCTATTTTTTAATTGCCAACTTTTAAAAATGTCCTTTCATTACAGGTATGATTCTTATAAATTGTACACAGCTAGAATTTTAAAAATTGATTCTGGTTATTATTGTTTTTAGAATTTGAAAGTTTGCTCCATTTATACTAATTGCAATTACTGGTGCCTTTTTGTTTATTTCTTTTTATTATAAAACTATAAAACCCATGATGGTAGAGATACTAATAAAATGAACCTACCCATTGGGAGACAGAATTTTATGGGTCTCTTGTAGTTTTGCCCATTTAATGAACAGAGGCACTGACTGCCTTGGTTTGGATTTTTTCAATGTTGTTTCTGTAGTGAACCCCACTGGAAGCTAAAGACTGTTTCTCCTTTCAGAGCAAAGGGCAGCCTATTTTACAATCCAATAGAATAAAGATAACTCTCTTTGGGGCAAAGGTAAGGTAAGCTTACAGCCCAGTAAAAATATTCAGGTTCCTAACTTCAAGATTCTTCTACTATAACGTAACCCACACTGCATGCATGGGTGCTACTTTACCCTTTTCATGTTGCCTGTGGGAAATGGGGCTTAGGGAACCAGCAATGATATTCCGCCTATTGCTATTGCTGTGAGTAATAATTTCCTTTTTCTCTGACCCAGAACCCTTGTTATGCCTTTTGCCAGCATTCATGAAGTTGGGGTAAGCTGACTCATTAGCTAGCAAGTAGGATAAACTTTCAGAACCTTCACAGTTCTTGACACTTGACACTTATTACAGGACTCCAACAATTATCAATCCATGCCATCATTTCATGCGTTTTAACCATGTATCCCTCCCTTCTCCCGAGACCATATTATATCATTTCATCTATAAACAATTCAGTATGGCTCTTTAAAAGATAAAGGCTCTTTAGAAAATGGATAAGTACCCTTATCAAAACTAGACAATTTCAAATAATGTTTTTTTAATTATCAGATAAAAAAATTTCAACAGTTCATGTTGAAATTTCACCAATAGTTTCATGTTTCTAATTTCTTATGTTTGCTTGTGTCAAACAGGATCAGAGTAAGGTCCATGTAATGCAGCATTGCTTGAAAGGTCTCTTAAGTGTCCTTTAATCCATATATCAGTGGTATCCCAACTTTGCTGGACATTGAAATCACCTGGGGATCTTTAAAAAAATAGAGATGTCTGGTTTCCATCACCAGATATTTAGATTCAAATGGTATGGCCTATGCCCTGGGCATCAAGATTTTTAAAAGGGAACCACTGCTCCAAGTAATGCTGAATTCCTTTCCTTCCTCTTCCTCTTCATCCTTCTTCTTCTTTCCCTTTCTCTCCATCTCTCTATTTCGACAATTTCGTTATTGGCCTGTAGAACTTTCCCACTGGATTTTGCTGATCACATACCTGAGTAAGTCACTTAATATGTTCTTCTAACACCTAGCAATTTTATCAGAATTCGATTTGGGTTTTGGCAAAACACTTCAAAGATAGGAGTCTGTATTTTCATCAGGAGGCATTCACTATTTATTTGTCTCTCGTGATGCTAACAGCCACTAGTGATCATATCCTACGTCCATTCATTCATTCATGGTTTTTAGGTAGTCGTATTGTAATTTTATCATTCCTTCTTCATTTATTAGCTGAAATGCTTCTATAAAGCTGTGTCAACATTTTCCTTTATTTACTAGTTTTTAAAATAGAATTGATTACTTAGCATCCTCCAAAGACATATAAATGTGTATATATTCATATGCATACATACATATATATATGCTTGTGGGGGGGAGATGTATGCATATATATTATGTATAAGATATTTATTATATGCATATAGAATTTTAAATAGCTTTTTAACTATTTGATATAGTTCACTTCATTATACTTAATATTCTTACTAATTTGCATTGTTCTACCTTTTCATCTAGCAAGAAACTTTCCATTTTGAGTCATGAGTTCATTTTATATGATCCTTATTGTCTTTGATAGCTTTTTTGCTTTATATATGATAAGATAATCCAGGCTTATTTAGTACTTCTCCTGACCCAAGTTTGGAATCAGCCATTTTCACTAGAAGCTTTTTTTTTTCCCAAAGAAAATCCTAAGGTATTGGAGAATAAAACCTGGGTATCCGGGGTATTTAGTAATTCTGGGCTCTGAGTATAATAGATTATTTCTAATTTCATATTCAGGACTATAGGGTTTTACTCAACCTCATAAATTCTATAAGTGTAACTTATTTTCTGTACAAAAGATTGGTCCTCAATGATAAGAATAAATATTTTCATTTACTTTATCAAAAATGTATATAATATAATCATAGAATAGCATTGCTATTACTATTCCCAATAATGTAATTACTGAAAACAGATTAATATTTTGTGTAGTTGCTGTTGTTTTTCTTTTTTCCAGCTCTTTTTATCCTTGGACTATATCCCGCTAAATATGTACAGGCAAATTGTAGTGTTCTAATGTCACTTGGACTAGCTCCTTCTGTGAGTGAGGTTATGCTCCAAAACCAGATACACGTATTAGCCCATTTTTTTCACCTTTATTTTTTTTTTCTAGGGATTGCAATTTTAAATTAATTTTTTAAAATTGTGCAAGCTAAACATATGGTACCACAATTTTATCTGTGAGACAAAGTATTTTCAGAAAATCTAGCTTCTATCTTTGTCCTATCCACTTTGTTTCCTTATTCACTTAAAGATAACTGTGTTAGGTCATGTTCCAAAGAAGTTGGGCCTAAGACAGAAATGTACATGTATAATTTATTTACATGGATGTTCTCTAGGAGAAAGTGAGTGAGAGGTACAGCATAAGACTAGGGAAGGAGCTGAGCAAGAATACGGCTTCAACTCGAATACTGCTTCATCCTGAACAGAGAGCTCTGGAGAACGAATTGCATCACAGCACCACCTTGAGGCAGGTGGATCTCCCTTTAATAACACAGCATCAGTCAGTTCCTGGCTCTGGGATGCCTCCTGAGGGGCATCTCTCAGATTGGGAGGCATCCACTGTGTTAAGACAGATTCTCTGGAGGAAAGTTTTGAGTTGCTAGCAGCCATGGTAATAGCATCTGGGTGCACCAACCTTGTAAAGAGGAGCTGGTACAGAATTAGCAGTATCCTCTACAGTAATTAAAAACTCCCCATCTACCCACCCCTTGTAATATCTAATCTACTCTCTGTCTCTCTGCATTTGCTTATTCTAGATATCTCGAAAAAGTGGAATCATGCAATATGCATCCTTTTGTGTCTGGTTTATTTCACTTAACATGATGATTTCAAGGCTTATCCATGTTATCTTAATGTGTTTTATAGTCGCTGCACGGAGGGTTGGGTGAATTCCCTCCCACTGGAATAGTTCAGATATCGAGACTGATGATACCATGTGCCGCACGAGGATATGAAATGGCATATTACACACGCCCATGGATTATCCTGGGACATCAGGACAGGTGTGCAAGATGGTCCAGATGGCAAGAGTGAAGTAGGACAGGTAGTTTGGCTTTTATTGTGCTCAGGATGTGGTGTCAGGATAAGAGTCCCCCTCGAGGGTTGCATTTGCATGATTTAAACTTCCCACTAGCACCAAAGGAGAGAACGTGCAGGATTTTAAAATTGGCTTACCTAGATTGGATGTAAACGGGGAAGGAGGAATTGTCAGGTCTGAAAGTTATCAAGGTAAAACATCAAAAATAGAGCTTACCTCTTAATTACAAGATCTTTTTTTTTTTCTTTTTCTTTTGGCCAACACAGGCGACATAGTCAGACTTTAAACTGACTTGAAATCTGGCTTATGGCCACAAATTGTCAAGGCAGAAATTTTTACTCTTCATTCATTGCTAACATTGAATCAAGTGAGTTTCTTTGTGTTCCCCTTGTAGTATATTTATTTCTCATTTGACCTTATACAGATGGTGTAACTCTTTGGAATTCTAACTTAATGCAAAATTTTTTGCACGCTTCTTACCTTATGTGCACTCCAGCCTTCAATCCCTGTGCACCAAATCTGGCGAGCCAACAAGATACAAGCTCTGGGCCACCATTGCTCTAGAGATATCCTCACTTGTCTTATGGGATTTTTACTTCCACGCTGTTTTGGCCTCTAAAGATTTCATATTTCCTTATTAGTATGTGTGTGTATGTGTAGTGGATGTGGGGTGAATTTAAGCAATTCTAGTTGTTTTTAGCAAGATGGTCATCCCAGGTGTCTTCCTTGTCATTTGCCATTCTGTCAGACAAAAAGATCTGTTATTGTTTTCTCCATGATGAAATAATTGATATGAGACTAGAATTCACCAATGCAGCTGTAAAGGCAATGCATTTTTTGGAGGTAAGTCCTACCTTACTAGTTCAATTTCTTCCTGAAACAATTTGGTGGTTAGCATTTGCCATGAAATTTTCTATTTCATGTATGTTTGCCAATTTGTTTTGGTGTAATTTATATAGGCTTAAAATGTAAATCTCTGTGTCTCTATTTTAGTTCTTGAAATTATTTGTGTCTCTTTTTATCTTGATTATGTTCACTAAAGTTTTTTTTGGTTTTATTAGTTATTTTTATTTCATTGCATTCTGATTTTGTTTGAATTAATTTTGTCATTATAACACATTAAGAGGATCTTGTTCTTATAGCTCCTTAAAATAGAAAGCATAGCTCATTAATATTGAGGCTTTAAATGTTTGTAAATGCAGTTAAGGCTATAAATTAATTTCTGAGTACTGCTTTGGCTACAGTTCACATGAGTATATATGAGTAGCTCTCATGGTTATCTAGAGCACATTTTTTTGTAATGCTTACTTTATTTCTGGTTGAATCCTAGAGTTATTTAGAGTTATGCCTGGAGTTTAGATATTACTTTTGTTTGTTTGTTTTCTATTTTATTACACTGTGATCAATTCACATGGCATGCATAACAATTAAGATTTTGGATTTCCTTGAGATTTCATTTATAGACTAGCATATGTTCGCTTTTTGTTTGAAGAAAATCCAAAATTATAAATAAGGAAAATGACCGAATGCCATTTCAGGGTCATGCTCTGCAATATTGTCTAACAGACCCACCTAAAAATTATCTATAGAGCTGCAAATGATTTCTGGCCAATTAGAAAAGATAATTCCAAAAGTTGATTTTATTGCTTTGTAGAACATTAACCAATGTTGTATCTAATTTAGCAATCTTATTCCAGAATGATTTGTTTCGATGAGTAGAAATATTTCTGCCTTTCATAACATGAGTTATACCAACTTTACCATCTTAATGAGGTAAATAGATTATGACACATTCATATAATATATTTATATGAAAGTCATGCTTTATAATTTTTTAAAATCATACTTTCATTTCTGTGATTGTTCAGATTAGGTTTGCAAGGGTCATTCATGGTGCAAAGTGTCTTAAAATATAAGCACAACTATGCATATGTGTTTGTGTACAATAAAAATATAGTATAATTGTATTGTGTTGTATGTTTTACACATGGTAGAAATTATAGTGTTTTATTGCATGTTCTATATACTATTGTAGATATTATATAAAATATTCTGTACCTTTAGTTTTGCCTAATTAATTGTTTGATTTCTAAATTAGTTGCTAATATTTTAACTATAATTTTAATGTTATAAATATTATCTGTATAAAGACCTATTCTCTTCTGACTTTTAGTAGAATTTTTTATTTTCGTAGTTACACACACTATCCTTCTTTATAGCTCTTAATGTTTTGGCATACATTTCATTTTTTTCGATGGTAATATTGGTACATATTTTTCTGTTTTTACTTCCCTATGTGTCTTTATCCAACTCTTTATTTGCAAATTTCTATGTCTTGTTAATCAATAGTACTTGTTATTCTTTGATATTACTATTTAATCTATCTCCGATATCTTATCTAATCTGAATCTTATATATAAAAAGTGGATGTTTCATTATCTGACTCTCTCATTCAAAAAGGACCTCCATGAGGATGAAATACTACCTTGCTCACTTTTACACAAACAGAACTTAATACAGGCTGTTATAAGTTTGGTCTAACTGTAGACTCATAAATTCATTGTGTTTTGTTTCTTCCTTTCTCTGACACTGGGACTTCTCGTTCTATTTCTTCCCATTCTGATCTCTAAGGTATAAGTAGTCACTTCCTAGGACTGCCATAACAACATAAATTCATTGTGTTTTGTTTCTTCCTTTCTCTGACACTGGGACTTCACGTTCTATTTCTTCCCATTCTGATCTCTAAGGTATAAGTAGTCATTTCTTAGGACTGCCATAACAAATTACCACAAACTCATTGACTTAAACTCACAGAAATGTAATCTCCCACAGTTCTGGAGACTAGAAGTCTGATATAAAGGTGTTAGCAGGGTTGGTTCTTCTAGAGGCTCTGAGGGAGGATTAGTCCCATGTCTTTCTCCTAGCTTCTGGGGGTTGCTGGCAATCCTTGACATTGCTTGGCTTGTGGCACGGAATCTCCAATCTTTACTTATCTCTGCAGTCATATACCCTTCTTCTATGTGTGTCTCTCTTTGTTGCCCCCTCTTTTTATAAAGACACCAGTCACTGGATTTAGAGATCATCATTTACCCAGAATGATTTCAGTTCAGGATCCTTAGCTAGGTACATCTTCATAGATCCTATTTCCAATATGGTCACATTCTGATGTCCTAGGTATACACGAATTTTGGAGAAACACTGTTCAACCCACTAGGGTATACTTTATAGTACTCTAGTGATTGTTGTTATGTTTTAACAACTAGTTAAAACCATCCAAAGATTATTAGTTTCTATGTCATTCCCCCAAAAGGAAAGAAAAAATAGCTACTTTTACTTTCCTATTCATTTTTTCCTCCATTTTCATTATCAAAGAATGGTACTATGACCTGATATTTCAGTTTCCAGTGGTCAACTCTCTAATCTCATCTTATATCCTTCAGAGATTTCTCATCCTGTCTCTTTTTTCTCCAAGAATGAATATAAATTTGCTTATTTATTGTTTTCATTTCTAGAGATTTCATTTATAGGAAGATAAAATAATGATTTCTCATATTTCATCTTAAAATTCAAATCCCTAAGAGGTAAACTTTCTTAATTCTTTGATGTCTGGATCTATGTTTCTATTGTTTTCATACAATATGAAAGTGTATTTGGGCTGGATATAGAAGTTTCAGCACACAATTATTTTCTCCCTTAAAATTATAAAGTTGCATCCTCTATTGTTTTTTTTTTTCTTTCAGAATTTCATTTAGTTTAAGAGGAATACATTTTGGAAACATTCTATTCTAAAAGGATAAAGCAATGATTAAGTTTCTCTAGTTGGTTAAACTCTTTTTTACTGAATATAGAACTAGGTGAAATGTATTATTATAAAAATAGATACAAAAGGCCAGCAAAATTTCTAGCAGGAGTTGAGTGGCTGCCAAAGATAACTTTAAAATGTCTTCTAAATATTTCTCAATTACCACTGTAGCTACAATTTTTTTAAAGCACTGTGCTATGTTCTATTAAGAGAAACAAGATATGATTTTGCCTTAATTAATTCATATTCTAGTTGAATCCTAATATATATAGACTTGAAAAAATAGGTAATTATTATAGAGTAAAATAACTGCCAAATATGATCTTAGGTATGTGATATAATGCCAATTCATGGTTGGAAATATTTAAGGATGAAATAAATCATTAAGAATGACTTTTGAAATCATTAATTAAATAAATCACTAAGAATGAAATAAATCAAAATGATACTATAACCTAGTAAACTTCATTCTAATCCCATTTGTGGTTATGTCCATTTTTCTGCTTTTTTCCTTCCTTTGAGATCTACATCTCTCATTTTGTCTATATATGAGTCTGAGAAACTGCATTTAAAAAATGTTTCCAGGCCCATTTGAAAAATGAGTTATTTATCTTATTATAGATTTGTGATTAAGTTTATTTTATGTTAATAACAAAATAGTTTCAGATTGGAAATGTTGCCCAAATTTTGCAGATTCTTGTCTTTAATATTCTTATTTAGTGGAGATACCATATTTATGGATTCAATTGATGAAAGATAGTTGCCTTTATTGTTTCATTTTTAATTATTTTCATACTGTGAATTTAGGGGAACATCATCCATCAGTAATACATATGTATGCAAATGTCCTGTATTTTTCATTCATTTTTGTCTCAAGATTTCTACAAAACCAAAGCTAAATGAAATAATAAGAGAAGTTAGAGTAATTTGTAAAGACATTTGACTACTTTGAATACAAAATCTCTTTCTCTGTGGTTCTTTCCAACAGAATTTTTATATACTGCTATTGAAAACTGAGGTTGGGGTGTAGACTTTTGTTTTCAGAGAATATTTTATCAAAGTGAAGCTATGGGAAGACAAATAAAAGAATAAAAATAAATAAAGTTAAAAAAATTCAAAAAGAACAAAGTGAAGCTATGGTAATGATTAAAAGATTATTATACACTGTAGACCACCTTCTTTGTCAGAGGAAATTCAATCTGTTACAATTAAATGGCATAAGGAACCAAGATGATTAATTCTTACTGCCTTCCTCTTTCTTTTGGTTGAAGAATAGAGAAACTAAAGTATGACCGTCTTTACCCAATCTGATTAAATGCTCTGACATTTATAAGAGTCTTCTGATAAATCCACAGCAAGCTATCATAGACAAGCATTATGATTAAGCACTTTTCCAATTTTCTTTTTTTCACTAGTTATAGTGTACGCAAATCATTATCTTCATGACAGAAAAAAAAAAGAATTTCATCTAAAATTTTCCTTGTTTTTAAGTATCTGATGGTTTGTGGGAAGGTTTGAACTATATTCTTGTAAGTTTTGAAGGTATTACAGATTTTACTATGCAAGTAACACTCAATAATATATATATATATATTTTAAAAAATTGAAGACCAGAATTTTGCTGTGGATTTTATTCTGTGCTCGCTGGAGTTCCCAGGTCATCATCATAGCTGTAATCGATGACCTGGGAAAGTTTTCAACTTGGCAAATGATCTGTCTCTCGGAGTGTGGCAAGGTTAAACAAAAGATTTGCTTAACTAATTCCTTGGTTTAGTTCCAGCAAGTTTAGTGACTCAATTCTGAAGTGTCAAATACTTAATCTTTGGACCTTTTCTCTAGGAGAAAAGCTCATATACCCACACCAGTATGACGTACAATTAACCCTTTGTATGTAAGCCCCCTCAAGCTAACAGTAAATTTCTCTTCTACTTTTTATCACTTGCTAATAGCTACCATTTCTAATTGTGAGGCTTGCACTATTAAATTTACTTCAAGTGAGGGAATTTTATGCAGTGATAAGCACTTATCACATGCACTAAGGAATACATAGATCTGTAAGAGAGTTCTAAACATCAAGCAGGAATGACAGGACATCAAGACAATAAACAACATGTAAAAAACACCATGTGATTTTTACACCATGTGTAAACAAAGAAAAACAGAACACAATGTAATTTTTTTTTTTAATTTGCATATGGGCAGGAGGCACCAGGGATCGAACTCCAGACCTCCAGCACGGCAGGTCGGAGCTCTGCCTGCTGAGCCATGGCAGCCGCCCATAATTTTTTTTTTTTAACATGGGCAGGCACCAGGAATCGAACCCAGGTCCTCTGGCATGGCAGGCGAGCATTCTTGCCTGCTGAGCCACCGTGGCCCACCCACAATGTAATTTTAACAGAATGATTATATCACTTAGGGTGGAAAAGAATCTCTATATGGAAGATATGAAATTTAAAATGGATATTTGAAAATAGGTGGATTTAAAATAGAAGTGGTTAAAGGAAGATACATTCATTTGAGAGAACAGAATAAAGCTCAGGCAGGCAGAAATCTTTAGAGCACAATCGACAACTGAAAGTAGTCCAAAATGCTTCGATCACAGAAATTTGGGGGATATAAAAATAAAGGTATATAAGTGTATATAAGTAATTTATGGGTAGCTTTGGAAGTTAGAGTTATGGGTTAGATTGAAATTTAAGGTATTTGTGTGAAGCTAATGGTTTTTCAACAGAGGCATAGATAGGAAGATAAATAGGTAAACAGATGCACACATATATTCTACTCACTGAATCCTGTGACAGTGATAACCAAATAACAATGGGCCCACCTAGTAATCAGATATTGTTATCTAAACACTATTTTCCATTAACTGCCCAATGATACTGTTGTGAGAAAAGAGGGACAAGGCTTTAAGCCTCCTGGAACATTATATAGAAATAGAATAAGCCAGGCTGAGGCTCCCAAGTTTCAGGAAGTAGGTTTTATTTTATATGGCCATAGGACTCAGCCGAGTAGCCTCTGAAAGTCTGAGCCCTGAACAAAAGGCAACCTTAGCTTTTATAGACTGTATTACATACATGCTAGAGATAAGGTAAGCTTAATATGGCGACTGGCAATGTTAAAAGACAAACAATTGGTCAGTTTAAGGCACAAAGCGGGTTACAGAAGCAAATGAGCTATTAGGGGAGGGTCCCCATCCCAGGTGTCTTACCTCACTTGCCTGCAGTTTTACCTGGTCCTGAAAGCTAGGAGAGGGGGGTTTTAATTCCAGAAATGTGTCCTATCTCATTTGTCTGCAGTTTTACCCATTCCTGAAGGTCAGGAGAGGGAGTTTGGGGATTTTCCACAGAGGAGGCAGCTGAAAAAGAAAGTAGAAGCTGGGGAGAGGCCTGCCTGCTTTAAAGCCTGCTTGCTACAATACAATGGAAAAATGGCTGATTTCAGGGCTGGGACAGGGAAAGTATCAAATGAGCCTAGGACATCTTATTATGGCATTAGGCAAGAAAGTTCACAAACAATAACAAAATACTGGAAAAGAATATAGAAATAGCTTAAATGAGTTCCCACTGGCCAAATTAAAAAAAAAATTGAGAATTAAATAGATAATGATAGCAACATATTATAATCCAATGAATAAAATAAGAATACATGACACCATAGAGCTCAAAAAATAAATGAATAATTTAAAATGAGGAATGGGATGTTTTGTAGTTTCAAAAGATCTCCTCACAAAATACTCATCAAAATGGAGAAAAGAGTAATCTTATAGTAGAGAAAGGTGGGAAACATCACCTTAAACAAGTGCTCAAACAAATCAATATTGGGACAAATGCAAATAGTATGTCAGCTGATAGAATCCAGGAAGAAAAACACATCATCCCTTCTCTGATATTTCTGCTAAAGGCACAAGTCCTAAATCTGGTCATAAGGCTACATCAGACAAACCTAATTTAAGAAATATTCTACAGAAAATTGACCTATAATCTTCAAAAAGTGCCAAGCTCATGAGATTTAAGTAACTGTCCCAGACTAAAAGAGTCTAGAGACATGGTAATTAAATGTAACATCTAATTCTGAATTGAATCCTTTTGCGTAAAAGGCCAATTGGGTCAATTGGCAAAACCTCAATAGAGTATGATAATTAGATGATAGAACTGTATTGATATCAGCTTTCTGATTTTGATAGAAAATCAGAAAGTTATATTGTTATATTGTGGTTATGTAGAATAATTTCTTTGTTAGTAGAAAATACACATTAAATATCTGGGAATGATGGGCTAATAAGTGCAAACAAATTTCTTGCCACTGAATTTCCAAATTTTCATGTTTTGTGATGAGAAAGAGAGAAAAAGAAAAGGAGTCATATGAAATAAAAATTTAAAAATACAAAGAACAAAGTAAAACAGAAAACACCACCAACAAAAGTACATTATACATGAGAAATAAACCAATTATGCATAATTTTAAGTTTCATATTATTTCTATAGACTCATGCTGTACTCAACATTCACCGCAAACTATCCTGCTCAGTTTCCACTTTGATCTCCAAAGGGAGCAATAATATCATGGTCATCATCTCATAGGCGATATCCTGCTTCTTTCTTTTTATTTCCCAAGACCAATTTTTTCCCAGCAGAAAATAAGGAGAATTGGAATAAGAAGAAATTTTGTAAAATAAGAAAAAAGTCTTTGAAGTGTTCTTCTGGAAGTTTTATGTTCATTGCCATCCTTTAGTTTTCCCCAAACTCTCATAAGCCAAAGTTTTGATGTGTTATTTCTGTAATTCGGTAGTTTCATTTAAATTATGCATTAAAAATGAGTATCTATTCTAAAACAATTGGTATGATTACTTATCTACTAAATTTTTCATTTTACAAAAGGCAGAGTTTTATGCCATACACTTACATAGTTAAGGGATATTTAAGTCAAAAAGACACATTTATGTTAAGTCAGGAATCAAAGAAAAGTTCCTTTATTCCTATGTTCCTCTTTTGGTTCACTGCTTCTTTCTAGATTTTATTTTAAAATCTACACTTCAATCTGAACTGTACTTTAAAGGAATTCAATATTAATATTAATCAATACTATTTAAACTAAAAAATGGTAGCTAAAAATGGTATAAAAATTAAGACCTGCTGATGAAATCTAAATGCAGTTTTTAATGTACATATCACTTTACTATATCCAATAAATTTTAAAATAAATATTAAAATCTTATGAACTTTGTTTACAATGTATAGAATATTTGTATTTAAGAATGTTCATGTTTGTATGTTGTTTTTTGTTAATCAATAAAAAATCTTATAAACTGAATATTTAAGATGATATATTTCTACAGCATTTTATTATGCAAGTTGAGTAAAGAAATGTTTTAAAGGAAAACAGTGTGTTATAGAAATAAAATAATAATAAAATAGATATATTACTAAATATGGAAATATTTTTATTTTCACAGATTATTTTTCCACATGTCAACATCTATCACTTGAGTATATACATTTATATATGCATCTATTTATATAATCTATATATCAGTTCCATCCATTTATTTTATCCTGTCCTGTACATAACTATCTCTCTCTCTCTCTGTCTGGCTGCACATACGTATAAAACATATCATTATCAAATGCATCAAAGATTTAAACATAAGAGCTAAGACCATAAGATGCTTGCAAAAAATTTAGGAAAATGTAGGGAAATATCTTAAGGATTTTATGATAGGTGGTGGCTTCCTAGACCTTACATCCAAAGCATGAGCAATAAAAGAACTGGATAAATGGGATCTCTTCTTTGATGCACCTTTGTGCACAAAAGTGCATCAAAGAACTTTGTCAAGAAAGTAAAAAGGCAGACCACACACTGGGAGACAATATTTGGAAACCACATGTCAGATAAGGGTTTAATATCCAGAATATCTAAAGAGATCCTTCACCTAACAACAAATATATCATCCAATGAAAAATGGGCAAAAAACATGGACAGACACTTTTTGAAGAGAAAATATAGGTGACTCCAAAACATATGAAAAGAGGCTCAACATCACTGGCTACTAGGGAAATGCAAATCAAAACCACAATGAGATATCATCTCACAACTACTAGAATGACCATTATCAAAAGAAAAAAAAAACAGAAAACAACAAGTGCTGGAAAAGATGTGAAGAAAGAGGCACACTTATTCACTGTTGGTGGGAATGTAGAATGGTGCAACTGTTCTGGAAGGCAATTTGGCAGTTACTCAGGAAGTTAAGTATAGAATTGCCATATGGCCCAGCAATCTCATTACTAGGTGTATATTTGGAGGAATTGAAGGCAAGAACACAAATGGACATTTTCACAGCGATGTTTTTAGCAGCATTATTTATGATTGCCAAGAGATGGAAACAGTCCAAATGTCCATCAACAGATGAGTAGCTAAACAAGCTGTGGGATATACAGCCAGCTGTAAGACAGAAGAAAATAATGAGGCATGTAATAATATGGATGAACCTGAGTGAAATTAGCCAGAAACAAAAGGACAAATACTGTATGATCTCACTAATATGAACTAACATTAATGAGTGAACTTTGAGAATTGAAGTTAAGAGCACAGGTTATCAAGAGGATAGAGATTGGGAATTTGATACTGAAGTGGTATAATATGTTCAAGAAGAGTGATAGCAAAGATCCAGAAATGGATATCACAATACTATCTGATGGTAACACAATATTGTAAGTACACAAAATGAAGCTGAGTGTGATTATGGTTGAGTGAGAAGGGCCGGGGGCATGTGTGAAAACAGAAGGAAAGCTAGAGGATAGAGCCATGGTGATATAAGTTAGTGATGCCTAGAGTAAACAAAAATGGTGATTAAATGTTTCATATAGATTGTGGTGGTGAAGACATGTCTATGTGATTATACTGGGAACCCACTGATTTTTTACTTAGATTGGATTGTATGATGTGTGAATAAAACTGTTTCAAAATGAACAGAGAGGGGGCGAGGCCAAGATGGTGTTTTAGCGAGGTGTGACATTTAGTTCATCCTCCAGAGCAGCAACTAAATAGCCAGGAACAGTACAGAACAACTGCTGGGGCCATGTCAGTGACCAGACACACAGCAAACCCCACTCGGGACCAGCTGGACTGGCTGTGAGCCCACCCAGAACCATGAGTTCCCCAAGCCACAGCAGCCGGCACCCCTCCACCACAGGCTGCTTCCCAGAGGGGAAAGGAAAGAGACTTTCCCAGCAGTAGGGACTGAGTGCAACTAAGCTCCAATTGTGCAATTAACTCACAAATTCTGACTACTAAAAATAGGTCCCCAGCTCAGCTGAACCTTGAGTTAAGGCGGAGGTTGCTGATTTTTGCTCTGGCGCAAAGGGGGCAGGGATGATGGAAAAAGAAAAAAAGAAAGAGATTTTTTGGATAGGATAGCACATAATACTTGAAAGGGCCTGGGCCATGAAGGAAAGGAGGGGGACACATAGGATCTGAAGTTACACAGCACAACACACTAACTTAAGCTCTTGATTGGCAAACCCGAGGAACAGGGGTCCTGCTCTGAAAAGGATTTTTCTCTTTTTTTGTGGCTGTGTTTCTATGGATTGACTGCCTTTGGATACAGCTGCAAGGCTTCTCAGGCTTCAACTGCCCCAGGCATAGGCATATTTAAGCTTGTTTGAGAGCTTGTCTGGAGCCTGTGCCTTCCCCAGAAGAAGGGTGGGGCCCAGCTCAGGTGGATTCCCTCTTTGAAGGAATTCAGACCCCAGGGTCTGGAAAAGTGAAATGATTAAAGCCAGCCTGCAACCTCTCCTCTATCTCAAACACGGCCCCAGCAGGGAGAATCTGCTGAAGTTAAAGGTACCGCATCACCTTATGCTGATGGGGCCCGCAGGCAGACAATCACCACATATTGGGCAGGATAGGAAAAACACAGAGTCCAGAGACTTCATAGGAAAGTCTTTCAACCTGCTGGGTCTCCCCCTCAGGGAAAACTTATGCAGGTAACTCTTTCCTCCTGAGAGGAGGCCAGTTTGGTCTGGGAAAATCTAGCTGGGGTCTATAAAACCTAAGTAGACCCTCCCAAATGGGGGCGAGGAAGAGACACCATACAGGCAGGTCAAGAAACAAGAAAACAAGAACTGAAAAATTCTGATCTGCTAAACAAAACCTAAGCTAGTGATCCAGAATAAGCTGAACTGAATGTCAAAGAATAGATAGACAACAAAGTCATCCAGCAAGAAAATCTTAGGTAAAAGAACTGAAAATAATCTCCAGAATAAATTAATTAAGGTAATTAAGTGCCTAGACACCAGCAAAAAATAACAAATCATATTAGGAAAATTGAAGATCTGGCTCAGTCAAAGGAACAAACCAATAATTCAAATGAGATACAGGAGTTGAAACAATTCAGAATGTCTGAACAGACATGGAAAATGTCATCAAAAATTAAATCAATGAATTGAGGGAGAATATAAAGAAAGCAAGAAATGAACAAAAAGAAGAAACTGAAAGTCTGAAAAAACAAATCACAGAACATATGGGAATGAAAGACACAGTAGAAGAGAAGAAAAAAACAATGGCAACCTACAATGTCAGATTTCAAGAGGCAGAAGATAGGATTAGTGAACTGGAGAATGGAACATCTGAAATCTGACAAGCAAAAGAAAACATAGGGAAAAGAATGGAAAAATATGAGCAGGGACTCAGGGAATTGAATGACAACATGAAGCACATGAATATATGTGTGGTGGGTGTCCCAGAAGGAGGAGAGAAAGGAAAAGGAGGAGAAAATGTAATGGAGGAAATTATCACTGAAAATTTCCCAAATCTTATGAAAGACTCAAAATTACAGATACAAGAAGTGCAGCATACCCCAAAAAGAAAACATCCAAATAGATGTACTCCAAGACACTTACAAATCAGAATGTCAGATGTCAAAGAGAAAGAGAGACTCTTGAAAGCAGCAAGAGAAAACCAATCCATCACATACAAGGGAAGCCCAATAAGACTATGCATAGATTTCTTGGAAGAAACCATGGAGGCGAGAAGACAGTGGGATGATATATTTAAATTACTAAAAGAGAAAAACTGTCAACCCAAAATTCTATATCCAGCAAAATTGTCCTTCAAAACTGAGGTAGAAATTAAAACATTTTCAGGCAAAAAAAATCACTGAGAGGATTTTTGACCAAGAAACCAGCTCTGCAAAAAATACTAAAGGGAGCACTAGAGACAGATATGAAAAGACAGGAGAGAGAGATATGGATAAGAGTGTAGAAATGAAAACTATCAGTAAAGGTAAAAAGAAGAAAAATTAGATATGACATATAAAATCCAAAAGGCAAAATGGTAGACGAAAATACTACCCATACAGTAATAACGCTAAATGTTAATGGATTAAACTCCCCAATCAAAAGACAAAGGCTGGCAGAATGGATTAAAAAACAGGACCCATCTATATGCTGTCTACAGGAAACACATCTTAGACCCAAGGATAAACATAGGTTGAAAGTGAAAGGTTGGGAAAAGATATTTCATGCAAATAACAATCAGAAAAGGGCAGAAGTAGCTATACTAATATCTAGACAGAGGATCAATAAAGAAACAGAGAATTTGAATAATACAATAAATGAACTAGACTTAACAGACATTTATAGAACATTACAACCTACAACAGCAGGATACACCTTTTTCAAGTGCTCATGGATCATTCTTAAAGATAGACCATATGCTGGGTCACAAAGCAAGTCTCAATAAATTAAAAAAATTGAAATCATAAAGGAATAAAGTTGTAAATCAATAATAGGCAGAGTACCAGAAAATTCACAAATATCTGGAGGTTCAACAACACACTCTTAAACAACCAGTGAGTCAAGGAAGAAATTACAAGATAAATCACTAAATATCTCGAGGCAAATGAAAATGAAAACACAACATATCAAAATTTATGGTATGCAGCAAAGGCAGTGCTAAGAGGGGAGTTTATTGCCCTAAATGCCTAAATCAAAAAGAAGGAAGAGCAAAAGTTGAGGAATTAACTGTCCACTTGGAAGAACTAGAGAAAGAACAGAAAACTAACCTCAAAGCAAGCAAAAGGAAAGATATAATGAAGATTAGAGCAAAAATAAATAAAATTGAGAACATGAAAATAATTGAGAAAATCAACAAAACTAGAAGTTGGTTCCATGAGAAAATCAATAAGATTGATGGACCCTTAGCAAGGCTGACAAAAAGAAGAAGAGAGAGGATGCAAATAAATAAAATCAGAAATGGAAGAGGAGACATAACCACTGACCATACAGAAATAAAGGAAGTAATGAGAGGATATTATGAACAATTTTATGCTAATAAACTCGACAATGTAGATATAATGGACAACTTCCTAAAAAGGCATGAACAATCAACATTGACTTGAAAAGAAATAGACAACCTCAACAAATCAATCACAAGTAAAGAAATTGAATCAGTCATTAAGAAGCTCCCCAAAAAGAAAAGTCCAGGACCAGATGGCGTCACATGTGAATTCTACCAAATATTCCAAAAAGAATTAGTACCAATCCTGCTCAAGCTCTTCAAAAAAATTTAAGAGGAAGGAAAGCTACTTAACTCATTCTATAAAGACAACATCACACTCATACCAAAGCCAGACAAAGATATTACAAAAAAAGAAAACTACAGACCAATCTCTCTAATGAATATAGATGCAAAAATCCTCAACAAAATTCTAGCAAATCAAATCCAGCAGCACATTAAAAGAATTATACACCATAACCAAGTAGGATTCATCCCAGGAATGCAAGGATGGTTCAACATAAGAAAATCAATTAATGTAATACACCATATCAACAAATCAAAGCAGAAAAACCACATGATCATCTCGATTGATGCAGAAAAGGCATTTGACAAAATCCAACATTCTTTCCTGTTGAAAATACTTCAAAAAGTAGGAATAGAAGGGAACTTCCTCAACATGATAAAGGGAATATATGAAAAACCCACAGCTAACATCATCCTCAATGGAGAAAAGCTGAAAACTTTCCCCCTAAGATCAAGAACAAGACAAGGATGTATACTATCACCATTGTTATTCAACATTGTGTTGGAAGTTCTAGCCAGAGCAATTAGACAAGGAAAAGAAATACAAGGCATCAAAATTGGAAAGGAAGAAATAAAACTCTCACTTTTTGCAGATGATATGATATTGTTGAAAACCCCGAAAAATCCACAGTAAAACTACTAGAGCTAATAAATGAGTAGAGCAAAATCGCAGGTTACAAGATCAACACTCAAAAATCTGTAGTGTTTCTATACACTAGTAATGAACAATCTGAGGGGGAAATCAAGAAAAATATTCAATTTACAATTGCAATCAAAAGAATAAAATATTTAGGAATAAATTTAATTAAAAAGACAAAAGACCTAAACTAAGAAAACTACAAGAAATTGTTCAAAGAAATCACAGAAGACCTAAATAAATGGAAGGGCATACTGTGTTCATGGATTTGAAGACTAAATATAGTTAAGATGTCAATTCTACCTAAATTAATTTACAGATTCAATGTATTACCATGAAAATCCCAAAACTTACTTTTCAGAAATAGAAAAACCAATAATCAAATTTATCTGGAAGGTCAGGATGCCCCAAATAGCTAAAAGTGTACTGAGCAAGAAAAATGAAGTCAGAGGCCTCAGGCTACCTGACTTTAAGGTGTATTATGAAGCTACAGTGGTCAAAACAGCATGGTACTGACATAAAGATAGATATACTGACCAACGGAATGGAATAGAGTGTTCAGATATAGACCCTCTCATCTATGGACAATTGATCTTTGATGAGGCAGTCAAACTAGCTCACCTGGGACAGAACAGTCTCTTCAATAAATGGTGCCTAGAGAACTGGATATCCATATGCAAAAGAATGAAAGAGGATCCATATCTCACACCCTATACAAAAATTAACTCAAAATGGATGAAAGACCTAAATATTAGATCTAAGGCCATAAAACTATTAGAAGAAAATGTAGGGAAATCTCTTATAAATCTTATAATAGGAGGTGGTTTCCTAGACCTTACACCTAAAGCACGAGCATTGAAGAAGGAAAGAAATAAATGGGAACTCCTCAAAATTAAGCACTTTTGTGCATCAAAGAACTTCGTCAAGAAAGTAAAAAGACAGCCTATACACTGGGAGACAATATTTGGAAACGATATATCAGATAAAGGTCTAGTATCCAGAATATATAAAGATATTGTTCAACTCAACAACAAAAAGACAGACAACCCGATTACAAAATGGGCAAAAGACATGAACAGACACTTCTCAGAAGAGGAAATACAAATGGCCAAAAGGCACATGAAAAGATGCACAACTTCCCTGGCTATTAGGGAAATGCAAGTCAAAACCACAATGAAATATCATTTCACACCCACCAGAATGGCCATTATCAATAAAACAGAAAACAACAAGTTCTGGAGAGGATATGGAGAAATACACATTTATCCACTGTTGGTGGGAATGTCAAATGGTACAACTGCTGTGGAAGGCAGTTTGGCGGGTCCTCAGGAAGCTAAGTATAAAATTGCCAAATGACCCAGCAATACCTTTGCTAGGTATCTACTCAGAGGGCATTAGGACAAGGACACAAACAGACATTTGCACACCAGTGTTTACAGCAGCATTATTTACAATTGTGAAGAGATGGAAACAACCAAAATGCCCATCAACAGACGAGTGGCTAAACAAGCTGTGGTATATGCATATGAAGTATGTAACAACATGGATGGACTTTGAGGACATTATGCTGAGTGAGATTTGCCAGAAACAAAAGACAAATACTGTATGGTCTCACTGATGTGAACTGACATTAGTGAGTGAACTTGGCGAATTTCAGTTGGTAACAGAGACCATCAGGAGATAGAAATAGGGTAAGATATTGGAGCTGAAGAGATACAGATTGTGCAACAAGATTGATTGTGAAAATTCAGAAATGGATAGCACAATAGTACCTAACTGTAATACAATAATGTTAAAACACTGAACAAAGCTGAATGTGAGAATGATAGAGGGAGGAGGGCTGGGGACACAGATGAAATAAAAAAGAAAGATATATGATAAAGACTAGGAATGTCTAGAGTGTATAATGATAGTGACTAAAAGTACAAATTTAAAAATGTTTTTGCATGAGGAAGAACAAAGGAATGTCAATACTGCAGGGTGTTGAAAATAGATGGCATTTAATATTTAAAATTTTTAACTTATGTGTGAGACTAAAGCAAAAGATGTTTATTTGGTACAAAATTTATACTTCAACTAGTGCAGTTCCTAATATAACTTATGCAGACAGCTTAATTGAACACCATCAGTACACAGAAACTTGAGCAGGGCATGAGATTTTGTAGGTTTGTCCAGAGTGATGCTGCAATAAATCCCAGAGTGATTTGAACAGTGAATAAAAAAGTATTTGCAAAGTCCCACTGGGGGAATGGTGAGAAGGGGAAAATTCAACTTCCCCAAGTAGAGAATTCTTGATATTCTCACAAGCAGTGGGGACAACCAAAACAATAGGCTGAGCCCCCAATCCTGGGGTTTGTTCATATGAAACTTAACCCCACAAGGATAGGTTAAGCCTACTTAAAATTAGGCCTAAGAGTCACCCCCAAGAGAACCTCTTTTGTTGCTCAGATGTGGCCTCTCTTTCCCAGCCAGCACAACAAGCAAACTCACAGCCCTCCCCCTCTCTATGTGGGTCATGACTCCCATGGGTGTGGACCTTCCTGGCAATATGGAACAGAAATCCTAGAATGAGCTGGGACTCAGCATCAAGGGATTGAGAAACCCTTCTTGACCAAAAGGGGGAAGAGTGAAATGAGACAAAATAAAGTGTCAATGATTAAGAGATTCCAAACAGAGTTGAGAGGTTATCCTGGAGGCTATTCTCATGTATTAAATGGCTATCACCTTGTTAGTTAAGATATAATGGTGAGGCTAGAGGGAACTGCTGGAAAATGTAGAGCTGTCTTCAAGTAGCCCTGTTTCTTGAAGATCATTGTATAATGATGTACCTTTCACAATTGATTGATTTTGAAAACCTTGTGTCTGATGCTCCTTTTATCTACTTTATTGACAGATGAGTAAAACATACAAAATAAAAATAAATAATAGGGGAAACAAATTTTAAAATAAATTTAGTAGATTGAAATGCTAGTGATCAATGAAAGGGAAGGGTAAGGGATATGGTATGTATGAATTTTTTCTGTTTTCTTTTTATTTCTTTTTCTGAATTGATGCAAATGTTCTAAGAAATGATCATGATGATAAGTATACAACTATGTGATGATATTGAGAATTACTGATTATATATGTAGAAGGGAATGATCACATGTTAAGAACGTTTGTGTTTGTTTGTTGTTATATTTTTAAAAAATTAAAAAATTAATAATTAAAAAAATGAACAGAGAGATATAAGTGCTAGAGAAAATGTGGAGAGAGAGATGTACTTATTCATTCTTGGTAGGAAAGTAGAGTAGTGCAACCTTTTTGGAGGGCAGTGTGGTGTCTCCACAGGAGGCTAGGGATTGGGTTGCCATATGATTCTGCAATCCCATAGTTAGGTGTATACTTGAAGAAACTGAGAGCAGGGACACAAATGGACATTTCACATGGGATTTTATGCTATCAGGATTGCAATGGATGGAGGTGACCTAAGAGTACATAGGTTGAAAATTGAAGAAGGAACTGTGGTGGGTACATACAATGGGCTATTGAGTGGCTGAAAGAAGGAATGAAGTCATGAGGCATGCAACTAGGTGAATGAGCCTTGAAGACAGAAAGTTGAGTGGCATAAGCCATTAAAAACAAGACAAATTTTATAATGCCTCACTTATTTGAACTAACTATAATGTGCAAACTCTGAGAGTTGAATTCAAGAGCATAGGTTATCAGTTGAAGGTGTATTGTAAAGGTTTCAAGATTGTATGCTATTACAGCAATCACATCTACTCTGGAGTTGTAACTGTTATTTGTAAATTCTCAGATGCTAAGCTGTTTGCATATAACCTGGTTATTCCATGGAACTTTGGGTTTTTGTATGAAACCTGAGATTCAGCTAGAATTCTACAGCTATGAAAGTCAGTATTACCCCATACAGAAACTCTTAAAAACACCCAAAACTTGGAAAAAGAATGAAGTATGACCCTGGTCATACAGCATACAGAAAGAAAAAAACCCACCAAAAAAGTGGTCATACTTCATTAGAGATTTGAATGAGGCTGATCTGGTTAGGACTAAGGTAAATCAGATTAAGAAGTAAAGGGTGATATTGGCTATATTTTATAACTTCAACTTCTGTGTGAGACCAAAGGAAGGGATGCTGATTTGGTGCAAAATTCATATTTTCAGTTACACACTATCTAATTAAACTTTTATGGCCAGCTTATACAAACACCACAATTACATGGAACCATGAATAGGAAGTGAGATCCTGTTGGTTTGTACAGATTGGTGTGATACCCCGATACATCCCAGAGTAAGCTGGGCAGAAGATTAAAAGGTATTTGCAAAGTGTGGAAATATTCAACTTCCCCACCTGGGGAAGGCCTGATGTTTTCACAATCATTGGGGCCTGCCATTTGATGGGACAGGCCCCCAATCTTGGGGCTTGCCTTTATGTAACTTATTCCTACGAAGGAGAAGCTAAGCCCTACTTTTGATCATGTCTAAGAGTCACCCCCAGAGAACCTCTTTTGTTGCTTAGATATGGCCCCTCTCTTTAAGCCAACTCCACAGGTGAACCCCTCTATGTACAACATGACTCCCAGGGGTGTAAATCTCCTTGGCAATGTGAAACATGACTCCTAGGGATGAGCCTGGCCCCAGCATCATGGGAGTGAGAAAGCCTTGACCCAAAGGGGGAAGATAAATGAAACAAAATAAAGTTTCAGTGGCTGAGAGATTTAAAATAGTGTTGAGAGGTCTTTCTGGATGTTATTTATACAGTACTTAGATATGTTTTTCAGTTTTTTGGTGTGTAGGAGTAGCTAGAGCGAAATACCTGACACTGTTGAACTGTAATTGATAGCCTTGATTCTTGAAGATTATAACTCTGTAGATTTTAAGGCATGAATGTGTCTAGTGTGAAAATCTTGTGACTGACACTCCCTTTATCCACTGTACGAACAGAGGTGTAAGAAAAAAAATAAGTAAATAATAAGAGGGGATGGGGGCATGGAATGTTTGAGTATTCTTTTTTACTTTTATTCTTATTTTTTGGAGTAATGAAAGTGTTCAAAAATTGATTGTAATGATGGATGCACAGGTTTATGATGATACTGTGAGCCACGGATCGTACACTTCAGATGATTTTATCTCAATAAAAAAGTTATTGAAGAAAAAAAATCCAACAACCTGCTTTGCAGACTGGAAAAGCAAATTGTCAAATTAACTTGGAAAGTTAAGTTGCCTTGAATAGCCAAAAAACATCTGGAAAAAGAAGAATGAAGAGGGGTACTTATTTTCTGACTTTAAAAACATATCAGGTGCATGGGTGGTTCCATGGTAGAATGCTCGCCTTTTATGTGGGAGACCCAGGTTCAATTCCTTGACTCTGCACCCGCCCCCCCCCCCAAAAGCATATTATAGGACAAGCAACAGTGGCTCAGTGGCAGAATTCTTGCCTGCCATGACAGAGACTCGGGTTCAATGCCCGGAGCCTGCCCATGCTAAAAAAAAATATTATAAAGTCACAGTTGACAAATCAGCATGGGACTGGCATAAAGATAGACATATTGATCAATGTAATCAAATTGAGAGTTCAGAAATAGACCTTCAGGTCCATGTTCAATTGAATTTGTCAAGGCTGTTAAGTTAACTGAACTGGGACAGAACTGTGTTTTCATTAAATGGTGCAGGGAGAACTGGATATCCAAACCCAAAAGAATGAAGGGGGACCCCTATCTCACACCTATACAAAAATTAACTCAAAATGGATCAAACATCTAAATATAAGTGCCAATACCATAGAACTCCTAGAAGAAAATAAAGGGAAGCATTTTCAAAATCTGGTGTTGGGCAGTAGTTTCTTAGACCTTACATCCAAAGCACAAGCAATGAGAGGAAAAAAATACATAAATTGGGGGAGACACGGTTGAGTTGAATGCTGGGCTGCCGGGAGGCTGCACCTCTGTTAGAATACAAATGACTTTGGGTCTCAGCTGCCAAAGACCCTGTCCAGTAATCGTAGCTGAAAATTACGAGTGGCTCTCTATTTTTCATCAAGAAGCTAAATCCAGCAGCTAAAAAGATGTGGAAAGATTCTTCAGGCAGTATGGATGAATAAGAGATATTGTTCTGAAAAAAAAACTTCGGTTTTGTGGAATTTGAGAATTCAAGGGATGCAGATGATGCTGATTATGAACTTGATGGAAAAGAATGCTGCAGTGAAAGGGTAAGCAGTGAACATGCTAGGGCTCGATCTTGAGGTGAAAGAGGTAGAGGACGCTACTCTGATCCTTTTCGTAGTCACAGCCCTTGAAATGATAGATGATATGCTCCACCTGTAAGAACAAAAAATCGGCTTCTAGTTGAAAATTTATCTTCAAGAGTCAGCTGGCAGGACCTCAAATATTTTATGCAACAAGCTAGGGAAGTAATTTTTTTCAGCTGCACATCAACCTAAATTAAATGAAGGGGTGGTTGGGTTTGCCTCATATTGTGATTTAAAGAATGCTGTTGACTTTCTGGAAAGGAAATAAATAGGGGAAAATTCAAATTAATTGAAGGCTGCAACAGGCACAGTACGTCAAGAAGCAGTCTTGGTCCCTGACCGGGATTTCCTCTACGTCTCAGAGTTGATCTCGTTCTCACTGTTGCAAGTCTTACAGAGGGTCAAGGAGCAGTCCCATTCTGTTAGTAGGTCCCTTGTGCCTGAGAAGAGCCAGTAATGTGGTTCTCCAAGTAGATCTAAGTCTCCAGCATCTGATCGCCAGAGGTCCCAGGGCAGGTCAAGGTCCTGGTCCAGGTCAAGGTCCAGATTGACAATGGTAATTAAATTGTAAGTAATTTGCCCTGAAGAACTTAAAAAATAAAAAAGTAAAAAAAAAAAAAAATCCCTAACCATACTTGCTAAAAATTCTAGTACGTACTTTCCTGTAGGGGTGAGGTTTGGAGGGAAGTTGGGTTGGACTGGATATGTGGACCATCAAAATGTTGTTGAAAGCTAATTGTATGAAATGTCTTTTGATAAGCCTTCTGCTCATATTTTTGTGAATGTCTGAGCTATACAGTTTGTGCATATCGATAGAGCTCATTTATAACTAAAGCAAATTTAATTTATTTGTACTGGAAGAAAAGTTGGACACTTTAGTTCCTGGCTATTCAAATATGTTAACTCAGAGGAGTTTAATGCTTCAATTAAACTAATTAATGGCTTTGGACACTTAAAAGAGCTCTAATTTGCTTATACATAAAGGCTTAATTTGAGTTTTTCTTTTTGGGGATAGGGTGTCCTCCCAACACCCTTTAACAGCACAGCTGCACAACGAAGACAATACATTAGAGCAACAAAGCATTATAAAACTGCAAAAAAATCCTTAGCTGATAAATATTTCCTCCATATTTCAATTATAATTATTATATAAAATTAAAATTTTCCTTAGAATTTATGTTAGATTCTATATTAAAGTACATTTACAGATCCAAAGGCCATCTCTTGCATCCTTCTGGTATAGTGGAATAAACTCAAGCTTTGTGATTAGACTAAATGTCCCTGAATTACCAGTGCTGTGTGATCTCAAGGAAGTAACTAAACCTCTTCCACCCTTTGTTTCATCATGTGTATATATGACACAAAATAATTGGATAATATGAAACCCAAATCCTAAATAGACCAACTATTTCTACATAAGATATTCAAATTGTAACTAATTTCATGTATTAATCACATAATAGATACATTTTATGTATTTGTTGCTCTTTTCAACCTATCTTCCTAAACAAGTACAAATTTTTTTTCGAGTACTAACATATGATTGTGATCATTTTAAGAATCATTTTTTTACATATGAACCTATAAATCTGCCCCCAAATAAATAATAGTCTAATTCAAGGAAATTAAAAAAAAATAAGCTTAATATAGATTTCAGATACAATATTCTGAAGAATATTAGAAGTAGACTGATTTCATAGTTTGACAAGATTGTGTTAACCAAGTGACCTCGGGCAAGTCATTTCCTCTTTGTATGCCCCAGTTTCTTCCTTTATTAAATGTGGAAGATTTCAACTGTCTCACAGGATTGTGAGATGATAGGGATTACATGCCCAGTGCATAAACTAGACAGTACACTAGAACCGAGATAAACAATTGCTACTCAGGGTCATCATACCTTTCTTCTGGGGAGTCCTCCTGTGTTGCACAGGTTGGAAGGTTACAGACATCCTTTCATATTCCCTTGCAGCTAGGGTTCCAGATGAGATTTAAATTCAGCCGAGCAGGGACATCCATTTGAAACTTGAAAGATAGATTTGAAGTGAAGTCACACTTTACTCTTTCTCTTGGCAATCATGGTCTTAAAAAGTGTGTGTGTGTGTGTGTGTGTGTGTGTGTGTGTGTGTGTATGTTTGCATAAGAGTCACTAGTGTTTTTAATTTGAGCGCTTATTGTGATGGTTGAAGTTGCCAGGCTCGGTGCTAGGTGCTTGATGGTAGCAGAAATCTCACGCATAATGACAAGATATATGGAAACATAGGGCAATAAATGATGAGATGGACAAATATCCTCTGGTAGCACAGAGGAAGAGGAGAATATTTTTAAAAATCCAATTATAAAAACAAAGAAGTTTTTGCAAAGCAAATAAACCAATTTTGGGGACAAGAGATGAGTAAACATATAGATGCTTAAAACTATAGCTATAATTCTAAAATCTACTTTCCATTGATTAGATAAGGCTAGAATGTTGCAGAAATGACTGCTTGTGAGTCTGATAAAATAATTTTACTATACCTTCAATGATTTTCAGACCTTACAATTAGGATGTCCTCTAATTTAATGTAGTGGTAGTTATTTTGAGGTATCTCTGGTTAAAATGAAAGTGGATCAATATCAGGATATATTTTTTTCTCTTTTAAAGTTTTTTATTGTATATATAACATATAAGTAAATAAGTAAATAATAAAAAAATATATTTTTTATCATTTTCAAAGCACATTTCAACAAGTAGTTACAGAACAGATTCCAGAATTTGTCATGGGCTGCCATTCTATCATATCAGATTTTTCCTTCTAGCTGCTCCAAAACACTGGGGCTAGAAGGAGCATTAATATAGTGATTCAGCAGTCATACTCATTTGTTAAATCCCACATTTTCTCT
Source organism: Myrmecophaga tridactyla (assembly GCA_004026745.1). Taxonomy (NCBI): domain Eukaryota; kingdom Metazoa; phylum Chordata; class Mammalia; order Pilosa; family Myrmecophagidae; genus Myrmecophaga; species Myrmecophaga tridactyla. The sequence goes on from PVIY010002555.1 coordinate 87,626, forward strand.
GTTATACCTCCTCCTTTTTTTTTTTTTTTTTTTGTGGCATGGGCAGGCACCAGGAATCAAACCTGGGTCTCCGGCATGGCAGGTGAGAATTCTGCCACTGGGCCACCATCGCACTGCCCTCCTCCTCTTTCAGTCCTTCTACCATTCTATAGGAATCTTTGGGGAATGCCTGCTCTGACTTTTTCTTGTTGAGAAGGGGACACCATGGCCTTGTCAATCCCACAGTGTCAGGGCCAGACTCAACGTCCACACTGCACATTGTCAGGGAGATTTTCACCCTTGAATGGCTTGTATTATGTTACAGGGAGGGTAATGATTTTCCTTGCAGAGTTGGGATTAGAGAAAGGCCATCTGAGGCACAAAGAGGCTGCCTGGAAGCAACTCTTAGGCCTCGCTATGAGTAGTCTTAGCTTCCCCCCTACAGAAATAAATTTTATAAGAGCAAACATCAAAATTTAGAGCTTGGCCTATTTTCTAGGGAATCCCCAATGGTTAGGAGGATACCTGGGGTTTCCTGGATGGGAGAGTTTAATAGTTCCATATATATATATATATTTCCCTCTTCAGACCCTCAAGGGACTCTATGAATACTTTTTTTTTAACTTTTTTTATTGTATAATATAACATGTAAACAAAGCAAAGAAATTAAAAAACAATAATTTTCAAAGCACTCTTCAACAAGCAGTTACAGAACACATCCCAGAGTCTGTCATGGGCTACCATAAAACATTCTCTCAGATTTTTTCTTCTAGCTACTCCAGAATATGGGAGGCTAGAAGGCATACATATTTTTTTTAACATCACAATTGGCTTTTTTTCTTTTTTATGAAAAATAACATACATACGAAAAAGCAATAAATTTCTAAGCACAGCACAACAATTAATTATAGAACTGATTTCAGAGTTTGGCATTAGTTACAATTCCACAATTTTAGGTTTTTACTTCTAGCTGCTCTAAGATACTGGAAACTAAAAGAAATATCAATGTAATGATTCAGCAATCATATTCATTTTTTAAAACCTATCTTCACTGCATAACTCCACTGTCACCTTTGATATTTCTATGCCTCTTTTTAGGAGTATTTGAGCTATGCCCATTCTAACATTTTCATATTGGAAAGGGCTGTCAATAATATGGGGTAGGAAGATGGAATTAGCTGATATTCTCGAGAGGCTGGGCCCTCAAGGTTTCAGGACTTATCTGGTCCAGGGACCCATCTGGAGGTTGTAGGTTTCTGGAAAGTTACCTTAGTGAATGGAACCTTTGTAGAATTTTATATATTGCCCTAGGTGTTTTCTAGGATTGTCTGGAATGGTTTTGGTTGGGGTTAGGCAAGTTATGATAGTTAGCAATGTCTAACTGAGGCTTGTGTAAGAGTGACCTCCAGAGTTGCCTCTCAACTCTATTTGAACTCTCCCAGCACTGATACTTTATTAGTTACACTTTTTTTTCCCTGTTTTGGTCAGGATGGAATTATTAATCCCATGGTGCCAGGGACAGACTATCCCTGAGATTCATCTACCATGCTGCCAGGGAGACTTTCATCCCTGGATGTCTTGTCCCATGTAGAGGGGAGGGCAATGACTTCACTTGCGGACTTGTGTTTAGAGAAGTGAGGCCACATCTGAGCAACCAAAAAGGTCCTCCAGAAGTAACTCTTAGGTGTACCTATAGGTAGGCTAAGCTTCTCCGCTACCTATATCAGCTTCACAAGAGTAAGCCTCAAGCTCAAGGGCTTGAGCTATTGATTTAGGTGTCCCTAATGTTTGACACAGTATCCGGGGTTTCCCCAGTGGTAAAGTTTAATAGGTCCATACTTTGTTTCCCATCCCTCAAGGGACTTTGCCAATACTCTTTGATTATTTCCTTAATATATTCTAGGATGTAACCAGACATTACATTAAGCTATACAGGATTAAGGCCTTCATTCTTATTCTGGTCTCCCTGTGTTTTAATTGTTCACATGAGCTATACAGATAGGTTGAGTTAGACTATGTGTTACAGAATATTTAGGTTCTGGACAAAATAAAACTTTCTTCCTTTGGTCTCAAAGAGTAGGTGTAGTTCTAAAATATAGACAATGTCTTCCTAACCCCTGTGTTCTGAATTACCTTAATCCCAACCTGATTGGCTTTGTTCTTATCTCTAAATATCAGGTTATATATATATAAAACAGCCTCTCAGAATCGAGAAATAATCATTTCCACTCCAGACTAAATGTGTTTGCTATAAGAGCTTACAATCTATGCCCATGTTTTCTTATAAGCATTTTTTAAAGGCTTATTTTGCCTCCCTAAATGTCCCACAGATTCATTCACATGGTTGCATGTCTCACAACTTCATTCCTCTTTCTGTAGCAGCACAATATTTGATCATATGTATCCACCATCTTTGCCAATCTTCTTCTCAGTCAGTGCACCCTTCAGTCACCTGCAATCATTAGGCATCATGTATAATGCCCCAAATCCACAGTCCATCAACATTCTAAATTTTAAATAATTTCATTGTTTCCAAGAGAAAGACATCCAATAAACACATCCTCACCAAATAGGAAATTTAAACCTCCCTTAATTCTTGTCACTCCCCCCATTATTTACTTCTGCTGTTGCTGGGGTACTGCTGATGTTTTCCTGTTAAACATAGCCTATAGCATGCAATAGCAGTTTTTCCCCTGTACCCTGGACTTAAATACTCTTTGTACACGAATCATAGGATATAGATTTTAACATATTAATTAATCATATTAAACCAGCTAATTAAAACTACTTAGCCTAAATACATAGACATATGACTTTGATTGTTCATTTTAGAAATGAAAAATATATATAGGCGAAAACAAAAAATGCATTTTAATGGACAATAAGAACAGAAAATTATGGAAAAATACAGTATGAATATTTCTATTGTAACCTTGTTACCCAAAGATGTGTGTGTGTGTGTGTGTGTGTGTGTATATATATATATATATATATATATATATATATATAACAGTTCACATTTGTTTAGTACAGTAGACCTAAATTGATTGTTTCTAATGCATTTTGTGATTGGTGCTTTATATCTGATATTAATCTTACAAACATAGCAATGACATATGTACTACTGAGGTAGGACACAGTTACTCCTACAGCAAATTAAATAAATAATTGTGCCTGCTCACTGAAATCTTTGAAGAGAAGTGATTTATGTATCTGAGTTCATATAGGAGGTAAATGCTAGGCACTCTCAAGCCTGTCAGTCCAGAGACTGAGTTCTTACATACTAAATATCCCCCATCAAAATGTCTAGGTAACACAATCACACTGATCACAAATATTTAATCTGTGATAATGTATTAAATTGGATTTACAATACAGTAGATATTAGATAATGTCTACTGGCATTCATCGTGTATTGCCACCTAAAGTTGTATACTCTCCCAAAAGGTGTGAAGTCTAGAAAGATAATACATTTCCCAGACTCCATAGTCTTCAGGACTCAGGATCAGATATAAATTGTGCTAATGAAAGGCACTGACAGGGGCTTTGGAAAACAGGGGAGGTAGAAGACATTCTTCTTTTGCCTTCAAAAGAGATTGAATTTAGGCTCCAACAGAGAGGAGTTCTTACAGAAGCTGAACACAGATGTCCCCCCATCGAACCACATCTAGGCAGTGGGACAGTCATAACATCAGCTGTAAATTTCTTCTGTCTTCCCAACTAATAGAGGCAAACAGCTGCTTCCTGACCTCTGGAATTCAAGCAGCTGTGATGCCATTGCCTGAAGGCGAAGCAGTTCTCCCAATCCTACATTCCTAACCCTTCCAATGATTTTATCAACACTAATTTCTGGTATTATATTCTTTACTGCTCAAAGGACTTTGGAATTGCTTATGTTTCCTTTATTAAACCTTTAATAATAAATGGATAATTTGAAGAATAAATATTTGAATGCTTGCTAGAAGTGACTTAAGTGTTCCTGTTTCTTGTACCCCTGGTCACAAATCTAACTCTCCTCTATCTCAGACATTTGTGGGAAACATTTAAATCTTTTCATTATCAGAATTTTACTGTTGTGATATTTGTTCCCTAACTAAAAGGATATTTTAGCAAAATTATGTATGTGAGGCTCAAAATGCACTCGAAAAGTGACTTTTAAAACATATCTTCTCAGGCCCAAGCTACAATGGTCAAACTCGGCAGCCTCCAGATAATTCAAAGGCAGATTCCTATTTTCAATTCTCAAGAATGAATGACCAAGAACATTTTGCACGGCTAAATATTAATGTCTACTAATATTTTAAGTCAGCTTTAGGGTTACTAAGATGCGGTGTTCATAAAGTTGTTACTTGACTTTTCTAAGGAATTTAACACCACATTCTACTAAAAGGGCTGATGGCCCTACAGTACTTGTAAACATTTAAGATAACATAAAGTGTCAATTTTTCAAATCAGATTCACGTTACTCAGTATCAAGCTTTACTAATTCCAAGGTTTCAGGCACTTTTGAGGAACAAGAGAAGTAGAGAGAAGTTCAGGACCTCCAGCTTTGTTCTTCAAGAGTTGTACTTCCTTCATTCTTATCCAGGTCTTATGTTTTTTATATGATCATCCTATCCCAGATTAACAGATGAAGTTTCCAAGAGAAGGGTACAGTCACCTCACTTACACAGATTGAGCCATTTAGATGGTGAAACTCCTCCATTTTATTCTTTGATAGCTAGGTGATTTATATGACATTTTCCAGTGAGGCATGCCTGACAAATGCAATGAATGCAGACTTAACACCAGCAATCTTAGGCAACTGGGTATGTCATGCTTAAAGCATTCCATAGATAAGGATTATCCTTGTCAGCAAAACCTTTTTTTGGTCCAGGAAGTCTTTCACTTTCATTTTCATAAAGATATTAGAATGAGCCACTTGCCTTCTTTTACTGGGAACATCCTCTCCCTGAATTGGGTAATCTTTAAATCTTTTGAGATATGTATGTTTAAAATTTTATCCTACAATTTATCAATTACCAAACTTTAAGGTATATTTATCCTACATGCCACTCTTTAAATATAAATCATCCATATCACTCTTGCTAAAGTGGATGCAAACTTGGTTTCCCAAACTATAATTATATACCTTTTTTATGAGGCCTATAAATAAAACCATGAAATTACTTTTCATATTCTATAAAAATAAGTAAAATTAACACACCTACTGTATTTTTATACTCATACAAGCAGTCATATAGTTTTATGAAATAAATAACAAATGTTTCACATCTGTTCCTTTCCATTTCACAATTAGCTTTTATTTTTTCCATTAGTAAGTGTAAGGTAGATGGGTAGACTTTAGTAAAAAGATGCAGGAGCCATTGGACTGAAGTATCCTTTGCATTGTAACTTAGGTTTTCCAAAACTAGGTCTCAACAGTGATGTCTTTTGATATATTACAGGAAAATGTTAAATCGGAAGAAATAAAGATTTCTAGTTCAACTTTCTTGTGTGGGAGGATGGTTTTTCTATTAAAATGTGTGTAAGAATGCTGTTTTAGGAAGGAAGCAGTGCTGAGGTTCTACTTTTTAAAGAAGAAATCCAAGATTTACTAATGCTATTCTCTCAAGGATTAATTGGCTTCTGGAACTGGAGGCTTTCATTGGCTTTAATCTGGTTTATTTATATATTTTCTTATTACCAACAGTATAGTTTTAATGATAGTATGATGCAGTATCAAATGAACAATGTCAATTCTCATCTTCAGACAAATTTGCCTACTTTGCTAGGTCTGATATTATTAATGAATAATGAGTAAAACAATTTAACACGAAATAAATAATGAATTGATTTGGACAACTATCTACTTATTAATCTAGATTACTTATTTATTTATTTATTTGGGTGCATGGTCCAGGAATCGAACCCAGGTCTCCCACATGGAAGGCGGGCATTTCAAGCACTGAACTACCTGTGCACCCCAATCATTTTATTTTATTTTATTTATTAAACATTCCAACATACAAACACAAACATCTTTACCAAATGATCATTCCATCCTACATATATAATCAGTAATTCACAATATCATCAAATAGTTGTATGTTCATAATCATGATCTTTTCTTAGAACATTTGCACCAATTCAGAAAAAGAAATAAGAAAACAGAAAAAAGTTCATACATGCCATACCACTTACCCCTCCCTTTCATTGATCGCTAGCATTTCAATCTACTAAATTTATTTTAACATTTGTTTCCCCTATTGTTTTTTAATCTACATTTTGATTTAAGAAAACAACCAACCAACCAAATACATATTAAGTGCAAGTAACTGGTAGGTGAGCCTTTAACGTGCTTTTCCTCTCCTTTTTTTGTGTTTTCACTTATAAATGATTGACTATAGCATTTCACCTGAAAGTCATTTTTTTTCCCCTGTGTTTTGCTGTTTTTAAAAATGGTGAAGTGCTCTATCTGTTTGGTAGTCTTCATTTTTAACACCACAGACTAAATTCAGCCACAAAGAAGGGTTATTCAGGTCTTGGGGCTTCTCCTGGGTCTTGCAGAAGTTGCCTTTCTGTGGCTATTTGCTTTGTTTGGTCTTTGAAAGCATTGTAAGCTAACTAGCCTTTAACCAGGATTTTAATTAAGTGTTTTAGTAACCTCAGATTATAAGCATTTTTGTTCAGTTAATTTAAATAAGCCTCAAAATACTCACAACTGTCCATGCATTGCATTTCCTAATTGAGTTAAAAATTTGAAAGCACATTGAAATTGACATTAACTTTTCTTATAATTCTGGCTCTAAAAATATCAGGCTTCTGTCCTTGCCTTCTCCATATCCCTTAAGATAATCCATCCTTTTCTTCCTTTTACTCTTTCATTTCCAAATTTACATTAATTTGTACCATAGTATTATATATATTCACTCTTAAAATGGTTTTGCTCAGGCTTATGCTAGTATTATTTTTATATATTGTTCAGTTTAATTTGTTAATGTTTTGGATGTTTTCGCATCTTTATTGATATATGAAAATGACCTGTAGTTTTCTCTCTTGTTTCTGGGGGCCATGGTGGCTCAGCAGGTAGAGTTCTCACCTGCCATGCTGGAGACCCGGGTTCGATTTCCGGTGCCTAAACATGTAAAAAAAAAAAAAGAAAAAGAAAAATTCAGAAGTCCTATTTCTGGGCTGTGGTCATACAAACTTTGTAAAAGGAACTCTAAGGATTTTGTTAGGTTTTATCTTTTGGTTTTCTTCGCACAGTATTCGATTATGTTATTAAGGTATAATGCCCTGACTATTGGGTTAATGATAACTGAGGACTTATTAGTCACAGAATACTTCTATTAAAACTAAGAGTTTGGAAAAGAATTCCTAGATCGTACTGTGTTTTCAATGATACAAGGTGAATTATAGCATTTGGGTCTACATCAAATATATAATTGTCACACTGAATGCATTTTTCAAAGAAGAGAGCAATCTTGAAAAATTTTGCCCACATGCTTACCATTCTCTTACCTACTTGAAAAAAAATCATTTCAACAATTTCTGTGTGGGTGAAAAAGTCAGGAAAAAATGTAATTTTATGTAGCAGCCTAAGGAATAATGGTGTCTTCTTTTATTGAATTCTAGCTAAATTAGAAATAGAGTCACTCTTCTCTGATTACCAAAGTTAAATCAATTTTATCAGAAATTTTAAATAAAACACTCGTTATTTTTAGTGATAATGTTGCATATGTTCTTTCTAGCATGCATTCCTAAAAATTATATCACAGCTTTTTGTGTCCTGAGTCAGTACCCAACATATGAACATGCAAAGGGGTATTTTTGTTTCACACTCACTATTGAATATCAGCAAAGCTACCAACACATTTTCTGCTTTATAATATGAACTCCTGGGCTCAACTAGAAATTACTATGGATATTATTTTAATTTAAATTTTATCATAATGCTGACTGCAAATGCTACATGTAAGAGAGAAAATTAATGCTTTCACTTAAGCTTCATAGACAACATAAGATCATCATATAGGATATAATTAAATTCTTTGAAATTTCAGTGAGTTCCATATTAATAAATTTTTGAGGATCCATATTCAGGAGGATAAATACTCCTTGTTAAACAAGAAGTTTTTCTTTTGAAGAGTGTAATTTTAAGGAAAGTATTTTCTTTGGAATAAAAAGGTGGTACAATTAAAAATATAAATACTATTACAGGTATACATCACTTGAAACAAACTATTTATAATCCAAAATTTATTGACAAAAATAATTTTAAAGATAATTCAAAGAAACTAATAGTGTAGAATCTTGGTTACACTTATTAAAAGAATTCATATATGAGCATGTTATAGCAAAGTACACTGATACATAAGATACTGAAACTGGAAAGATTAAGAGGTAGTCACAGCTCTTAAGGGTGTAAATCTCCCTGACAATGTGGAACAAGACTCATGTGGATGAGCCTGGCCCTGGCATCATGGGAATGAGAAAGACTCCGTGACCAAAAGAGGGAAGAGAAATGAAACAAAATAAAGTTTCAGTGGCTGAGAGATGTCAAATAGAGTTGAGAGGTCATTCTGGAGGCTATTCTTGTGCAGTATATAGATATCTCCCTTTTCAGTTTTTGGTGTATTGGAATAGCTAGAGGGAAATACCTGACACTGTTGAACTGTAATCCAATAATCTTGATTCCCGAAGATAGCTGAATAACTATAGAGCTTTTATGGTGTGACCATAAAGTCATGTGATTGTGAAAACCTTGTGACTGACCCTCCCTTTATCCAATGTATGGATAGATGAGTAAGAAAAACCAAATAGGTGGGGATGGGGGTTATGGAATGTTTTGGATGTTCTTTTTACTTTCATTCTTATTTTTATTTTTTTGGAGTAATGAAAATGCTCAAAAATTAATTGTGATGATGAATGCACAGCAATATGATGATACCATGAACTGCTGACTGTACAGTTTGGATGATTATATGGTATGTGTATATATAACATATCTCAATAAAATTGCATTAAAAAGTTTATCACAGGAAGCTGTATGAGAAGAAAGAAAACATAAACCATTAAGATGCATTTTTGTACAAAAATATGAAAAAAAAGTTTAGAAAATACACTATATTATCTCAACCGTGGAGAAAATACGTATAGACAGAGGTGAACAGATACAGCATTAAATGTCTGTCACAGATATCTGGCATGAGTATGTTTTCTTGTATGTTGTTTTGTTTAATTCTCATAATAATATGGTCAGTTAAGTAATGTTAGTCTAGTTTTCATACAAAGAAACAGAGAATCATAAAGTTAAATCCTGCACTAACGGTGAATTGAGGATTTGGAACTAAGTTTACATAACTATAAAGTCTCTTTATGCCCTGGAGAGCTCTGAATAGCTGAACTTTCTCATTTTTTTTCTTCCTTTCTTTCCCATCCCCAATTCCTTGATTTTGATTTTATGCTCTATTTATCATATTTCCTCTACTTTTCACCAAGTGAGAAGTTCTGCTACTGATTCCTTCCAAAGACAAAGAAAAACCAGAGATGAAACCAGAAACCCAGAGATGCAGAATTGCAAGTCCTTGAGTAAATTTGCTGCCATTTTGGGTCACCCTTGACATCTGGATTCTTAGCACCCTGATGATGCTGAAAATATTTCATCACTTGCACGTTAGATTTTTCAGTGGTTAAAGACCAGGGACTTAGTGTTAAGTTTTATACTTCTGTTAATGGCTTTAACTCATCAGCTTAAATAATTGACTTTTAAGTATTTGTATGTGAATGGGCATATTTCCCCCCTTGGAAATGCTTAATAGCAAAATACTCTTCTTGGCCTTTCGTCATTATTAATGACCATTCTGTCCTTCTTACCCTGTAAGTCATCTTTCTCATTATTCACTCTTAAAAACATTATGGTCTCAATTAGTATCCTACCCTTATCCCCACATCAACCGCAACTACTGGCTTAAAACTAACTCTTATCCATAACTGTGTTACTTGTCATCTCCACTTACTCTTTCTTGATCCAATTTACTTCTTTTAACTCTTGGACTTCATTTAATCATGAACTTCATTTTAGGATGACTCTGACATGGTGGAGCTTCCCACTGCTTTCCTGAATTACTAGATCTCACTTCATACAGGCTACTTGAGAGTGGGGAGAAGGCACTTCTGTACTTCTGTGCTAATTATTTCCGATCATAAAATCACTTAGTTCATACTGCTGCCTTTATGAAATGCCCTTTACACGGCTGGAATCATAACAATATATCATTTTTTCTGGTTCTAATTGAATGATGAAGCCCTCTTTCATATCTTTTAATAGATAACACTTTAGTTTGCCAAGAAATCAACCATTTGAAGCTGTTATTTTCCCTTTATATATTATTGTGTTTCATGTTAGTCCATTTTTATGTTATTGAAACAATTAGTGAATTATAGTCAAACCAATAAAGTTTACTCAAATCAATACTTAATGTGTATTTTGTGCTGCTTTTTTTGCCATGTATATTAGGTAGGGTCAGCTGCACGCAGTGGCAGAAAATTCACATAAATGGAATGATACCAAAAGCCCTGTTTTTGATGATTCAAATGATTTCTCCCTATGTGGGAGGGTGTCAGCATTTAGGTGAGGGGTTAGCAAAGATGCTGCAATCCTCTTTGTATCTCTCAGCAACCACTCTTTATTCTGGTAGAAAGAGGGTATGCAATAATGTTTGCTGGATGAAGCTGGTATTCTTTAATTTATCTGAATTAGAGTAACAGTGAAGCAACTATCTCTAGAAAAGGGCAAAGTGAAATAATGACTGCAAAAGTCAATATGTTGCATTAAAAATGGAAAGTATCAGACATTCCAATCCTTGCAATTAAAATAGCACTATCTTGTGGTCTAGTAAGAAAAATGATAATTTTAAATTGTTTTTCTGAAACTAATTTGTAAAAAAGTGCATTTAAAGAGTCATAATTATTAGTTTGCTATAGCAATATATACTAACCTGAAAAAACTGGTAAGATAGAAAATTCCTTTTTTTTAACTTTAATATTTGAAGTAAATCACAAAAAAGGGATAGTCCATTGAGGAAAAGCCTCTTTTTTTATTACCCAGGTGAGTTCATAATTGAAATAATCGTGACACAACAAAATGTTCTGTAGTTAGCTTTTTACATTCTTAATTAGGAAAATAAATTAATCAATATATTGTTAATCTACATATGCAGTTGTCCATTTCTTTGTCAGAAAATGTAATGCTATATTTTAGTCTGAGCTAGTATCTGGAGGACCTTTACTTCAGAAAGAAAAAGTCTACTACAAAAGATTGCATTGTCTGTCAAGGTTGTATTTGTTATCTTTTTTTTTTCCTCTGAGGTAATTGCATGATGAAATTATGTGTGAAAAGAGAATTTTCAGCTGCTACCTTGAATAAAGGTTGGGGAAAGGTTATGTTTACCATAATTCCATTTCCAACATATTGTTGCCCTGCAGGCAGAATAATCTAATTTCACTTCTTTCTTCATTCCAGTGGAGTACTGAATACTCAGTATTTCAGCGTATTTTTTTTTCTCTCCCCTCATCCATATTTACATTCCCTTCTCTGATTTTTTTGGAAAATAATATGATATGAATATATTGATATGAGGATCACTCAGTATTTTTTAAATGTTCTTTTCATCCCCACACTTCCATTTCTGGCACCATTAAATGCCTTACAATGTATTTTTTTTCTTTAAACTTCTAAATTAGTGTTTTTGTAAAATGTTGTCAATTTGATTCAGAAAGAAAAAGAAATAATCAAGCATTCCAGTTCATGTTTTGTAATACTGAAAGAATATAGTGCCAATGTGGCATCAAATCTAGACCAAATAATTACTTCTTGTTTAATATTAATATATTACTCTCTACACATGAATGAAATATCCAGTTTTTCATTCATTTGTTTATTCATTAGTTCATTTGCTACTTATCAGATGCTATGTGCCAATTATTATTTTACAAAGATCAATGGATCAATTATTATTTTTTAAAAACTAGGATGAAAAATTGAGGGAATTTTTCATCCTAGTACCACACTATGTAACATGTACCATACTATGTAAATTAAAAAAAAATCATTTAAAAAGCCTTGGGGGAAAACTTAACTATATTATATTTAACTGGGTATAATGAAATACTTAGGTATAAATCTAACAAAATACTTAGGTATAAATCTATATGCAGCAAGCTATGAAACTCTAAAGAAAGAAATCTAAATAAATGGAGAAATACTTTATGTCATCTAAACATAGGCTCAATAATGTCAGGATGTCAGTCCTTTACAACTTGAACTATAAATGGAATGCAATTCCATTCAAAATTTCACCAAGTTATTTTGTGGATACAACAAATTTCTTCCAAATTTCAGATGGAAAAGCAAAACAGCCAACATGATACTGAAGAAGAAGAAATTTAGAGGGCTGATACTACCTGACTTTAAGACTTACCATTAAGCTAAAACAATCCAGACAAATAGATAAATGGAACAAAATAGAGGGCCCAGAAACAGATTCACCAAAATATGATCAACTGATCTTTGACAAAAAGAGCAAAGACATTTCAATGGAAAAAAGTAGTGTCTTCAACAAATCATGCTGGAGCAACTAGATATCCATGTGGAAAAATGTAAATCTATACGCACACCTTATGGCTTTCACAAAAATGAACTCAAAATGGATCACAGACCTAAATATAAAGTGCAAAACTAAAAAACATCTAGAAAAAAATATAGGAGAAAATCTAAGTGACTTTGGTTTGGTGATGCCATTTTAGATACAATACAAAGCATAATCCATGAAAGAAAAAAATAAGTTGGACTTCATTAAAATTAAAACTTCTACTCTGTAAAATATATTGTTAAGAGAATAAAAAGGTAAGTCACAGAGAGTGATAAGGTATTTACAAAACACGTGTCTGATAAAGGACGTGTAGTCAAAACATTTAAAGAATTCTTTGAACTCAACAATAACCAAACTAACAACCTAATTTAAAAAATGGCAAAAAAAAAAAAAAAAAAGATCTGGACAGGCACCTCACCAAAAAGAAGTATATAAAGATGGTACATAAACATATGAAAAGATGTCTAACATCATATATTATTAGGAAGCTGCAAATTAAAACAACAATGGTTTACCACTACCTATCTGAATGACTAAAATCCAACATATTGACAAAACCAAATATTGCAAAGATTTTCAGTAACAGATACCTTTAGTCATTGTTGGTGGGAAAGCCAAATAGTATAGGAACTTTGGAAACAGTTTCATACAAAGCTAAATGTAGGCTTACCACATAGTCCAATAATCACATTCGCAAGTAGTTCTCCAAATGAATTGGAAGTTTATGTCTATGCAAAAACTTGCACAACAATATCTATAGTACCTTTATTTATACTTGCAAAACACTGGTAGTAAGTAAGATGTCTTTCGATAGTTGAATGTATAAACAAACTGTGGTCCACCATTCAATGGAATATTATTCAGTGATAAGAAAAATGAGCTAGAAAGCAATGAAAAGACATGGAAGAACCTTGAACACATATTGCTAAGTGGAAGAAGTCAGTCTGAAAAGGCTACAAACTGTATGATTCCAACTATTTGGCACTCTGGAAAAGGCAAAAACATGTACACATAAGCAAGATCAGTTGTTGCCAAGGGTTCAGGAGAGGAGCGGAGAGATTAATAAGGAAAGCACAGGGGATTTTTAGGGAGATGAAAGAATTCTGTATGATGCTACAATGGTGGAGAAATGATATTATGCATTTTGCAAACCCATAGAAATGTGCAACACAAAGAACTAACCTAATGTAGTCTATAGACTTTAATCAATAATAATGTATCGATATCAGTTCATTAATCATAATAATAAATGTACCACACTAATGCAAGATGCTAAGAAAAGGATAAACTTGTTATGTAAGGAGAGGAAAGATATATAGGAATTGTACTTTCTGCTTAATTTTTCTGTAAATCTAAACCTGTTCTTAAAAATAAGGTCTATTCAGCCCCTTCCAATATGAAAAAGTTAGAATGGGCATAGCCCAAATACCCATAAAGAGTGGGGAAAAGATCAAAGATGATGGGGGAGTTATACAGAGAATGTAGGGTTTAATCAATGAGTATGATTACTGAATCATTATATTGATATTTCTTTTAGTCCCCAGTATCTTAGAACAGCTAGAAGTAAAAACCTAAAATTGTGGAATCGTAACCCATACCAAACTCTAAAATCTGTTCTACAACTAACTATTGCAAAGCGTTTTGAAATTTAATGCTTTTTGTATATATGTTACTTTTCACAAAAAAAGAAAAAAGAGGTCAATTGTGATAAATGCACAGCTATATGATGATATTGTGAACTCTTGATTGTGCACTTTGGATGCTTACATGGTATGTGAATATATGATATTATATATATATCAATAAAAATAAATAATTTAAAAAGTGCAATTAGAAAAGAAAATATGCATATATATCAACTGTACCATCAATAAACTTTACGCTTTATTCAAAGCCTAGCATGGGATGTTATGATCTTAATATGGAGAAGGCAAACCTTGTTTTCAGTAGCTATATTTCCTTTTTCAACTATTTTTAAAATTACAAAAGTAATATATGCTCATTGTTAACAAATATCAAATAATATTAAAAAGCGTGTCTAATTAAAAAAAAGGTCTATTAAAAGACCTAATTAGAAATGAATAGGGAGGTACGATGGTGGCTCAGTGGCAGAATTCCTGCCTGCCGTGACAGAGACCTGGGTTGGATTCCCAATGTCTGCCTGTGCTAAAAGAAAAAATAAAAATGAGTAAATGACTTGGACCAACATTTTTTCAAGGAGGATATACAAATGGCAAATAAGCATGTGAAAAGATGTTCAGCATCATTAGCCATTAGGGAAATGCAAATCAAAAGCACAATGAGATATTTCACATTCACAAGAATGGATGCTTTAAGAAAAAAACAAAACAGAAAATAACAAGTGCAGGAGAATATGTGGAGAGATTGGAACTCTAGTGCATTCTTGGTAAGAATGTAAAATGTTGAATCCACTGGGAAAAGCAATAAGGCAGTTCCTCAGGAAGTGAAATATAGAGTAACCATATATGCCAGTTTGAAAGGATTATGTACTCTAGAAAAGCCATGTTTTAATCCTGATCCATTTTGTGGAGGTTTCTTTTAATCCCTATTCAGAACTGTAGGTTGGAAACTTGATTAGATTATCTCCACTGAGATGTAACTCGCCCAATTGTGGGTATTAACTTTTTTTTTTACATGGGCAGGCACCAGGAATTGAACCTGGGTACTCAGGCACAGCAGGCAAGCGTTCTTACCTGCTGAGCCACGTGGCCCGCCCTGTGGGTATTAACTTTTGATTAAAGGGAGATGTGACTCCACCCATTCCACATGGGTCTTGATTAGCTTACTGGAATCCTTTAAAAGAGGAAACATCTAAGAGCCACTAGAACCATGAGAGCCATGAAAGCCCATGCAGCCAGAGAACTTTGGAGATGAAGAAGGAAAACGCCCATGGGGGAGCTTCATGAAACAACAAGCCTGGAGAGAAAGCTGGCAGAAGTCACCATGTCTGCCATTTGCCTTTCCAGTTGAGAAAGAAACCCTGAACCTCAATGACCTTCTTGAACCAAGATATCTTTCCCTGGATGTCTTAGTTTGGACATTTCTATAACCTTGCTTTAATTTGTATATTTTTAAGGCTTTAGAACTGTAAACTTGCAACTTAATAAATTCCCCTTTCTAAAAGCCATTCTGTTTCTGGTATTCTGCATTTTGGCAGCTAGCAAACTAAAACACCATATGACTCAGGAATTCCACTCCTAGGTATATACCCAAAGAAAATGAAAAAGGGGTCTCAAAATGAAGTTGTATGCCAATGTTCATAGCAGCATTATTCACAATAGCCAAATTGTAGAAAAAACCCAATTCCCCAACATCAAATGAATGGAAAAACAAAATGTGGTTTCTATGCACGCTGGGATATGGTTCTGAGAGATGTTGCAAAATGGATAAACCTTTAAAACATTATATTGAGTGAATGCATGAAGCGTGTAAGGAAAATATTGTATGATGCCACTTACATGAGAGGTCTAGAAATAGAAAATTTGCAGAGGCAGGAAATAGGTAAGAGGTTACCAAGGGACGGGGCCAGAGAAAGGAGAAGTTTTTGCCTGGTGGGTGTAATGAATATTTCTTGTAAATAAAACTTGAAAATAATAATAATAAAGTCTATAAATAAAAATTTGATTGGCTTTTGTAATGGTTAATTCCAGGTGTCAACTTGGCTAGGCTATGTTGTCTAATTGTTTGATCAAGCAATTGCTGGCCTGATTGTTACTGTGAGGGCATTTCATGGATTTAAACCAGGTCAGTTGATTGTATCTACAACTTATTACAACTACAATCAACAAGGGTGATTGCCTTCAGTCATGAGAGCAGTCTCCTCATGCTATCATTTGGAGACCTTAAAGGGAGAACTGAGGATTTCAGAAGTCAGGAAGAAGAATTTCTATCTTGTCTTTAGACAGAAAGCTGATCCTGGGAAATTCACAGTCACCTTCATAGTGTTTCCAACTTATGGCCTGCCCTATAGAATTTGGACTTGTCAGTCCCCGTGGTCACTTCCTACGATAAATCTCTTTATATTTATATATATAATATTTACATGTATATATACACCCTGTCAATTATCTTTGTTCTTTGAGAACCCTGACTAATCAACCTTGGTAGAGGAAAGACTGACTTTGTTTTCTAACAGAAAACATTTCAGTATCAGTATATAAAGAAGTGATCAAAGCTTGTTTGTTTTTTTCAAGTGATTAAAGTTTTTGAAATCAAACTGTAGGAAAATAAAATATTTTAAAAATCTATTAGCTAAACTTCTGGGTTTTTCTGTGATATCTATTGGGTTTCTTGAAAGAGCAATTTGTTATTTTCCTCATACCCAAATACATATTCACTTTTAAACTGAGAATAATATTTTATTTAAGATAATTTTGGAAGTAATGTTAGCTATAATATAGTTAACCTATAACTTATACCAAACCCCTTCACATTTTACAGAGGAAGAAACTGGAGGTCATGGAGTTAGGGCAACTAGCCTAGAGTTGAAACACTGTATCAGTAAACCAAACCAAGCTCTGAAACCAGAAAATGGCACATTCTTCTGTGAAAATGACAAATTATCACAAATTATTGTCAATTTATGACAATGTTTATCATTAATAATCATACCTCAGTCTCCAGATGGAAAACACCCTTAGAATGTGCTAAGTTTGATGGCATTTTTACCAATAATACCATTTAATGGTTTAAAAAGAAAACATTTTTCTGTGGTCTCTAGTTCTTTCACACTACCATTCCTGTCTTGGTCCATATCAGTGCCCCATTTATACATTTTCTTTTTTCTTGGCAAAATGTGATTTCTACATGTGATTTGTTTTATTTCCATTTACTTTTAAAAAGTTTATTGATTTATTAAATATTTTGTTATACAGGTTTTATTAGAATGTCAAAAAATATTGTTCCCATGTGCTACACTAAATTATGATTGAGCTCTACTGAAATTAATGAAGCCAAGGGCTTTAGATGTAAAATTTTATGTTTATAATTCTTGAACCAATATTCCCAGTTGCTAATTAGAAACTGTTTTAAAAATAGGATGATCTGTTTATACTCATCTTTTGTTGCCCCACTAGTCTAAGTTGCTCTAAATAAATGGTACCTAACACCTGTCAAAGATGTAGAAGAATCATACCAGGTATTTTGAGACGATTGTTTATGCAGGATTACAGTACTTGTGGGAGACGCCTCAGAAATACAAGTGAATGCTTGAGATGCATGAATAAATACAACAAAACTAGAGCTGGGATGAATAAATAGAAGAGAGAACCTCATGCTAATGAAGAAAAATCCCCAAAGAAGTATTTAAGAGGAAGAATTTGAAGTGGGAAAATGAGTTATATTTGCAGAGTTTCATGCTTTGACACAAGTAACAAAGATTCTCATGTCTGTCAACTCAAGACACGCCATGAAATGGTAGAAATTGTACTTCACATAATTGAATCTTATTTTAATGAGTAGACCAAGCTTCCAAGATACTTGAAAACCAAAGCATAAATTAAAAAAAAAATCCCACACAATTTAAAACAGATAGAAGGGAGTATTACTTAAAGTGGTCAGAATAGACTATTAGGGAGAGTTAGTCATGTATCTATAATGACACACAGCATAGTAAGTCTATAGCCCTTTGTGCCTGTGCCACAAGCAACAGATGCCCTGGCTAGCCTGCTGCACCAAGGAAGATGAAAGATGTCTTAAATGGCTTTTTCTGTTAGAAAAAAAGCATGGGCATTGCTTAGAATGCTCATATGAAAATGAGACCTTTAATATTTTTCAGTGAGTGTAATTAGAAAAATATTACCACATGTTATTAGGACCACAGTCAGAAATGCGAGCTGTGAAAAAAAAAACACCAACAACGTGTGAATGTCTAATTATATGATAAAATTAACAAATGGAGGCATATTATAATCCAAAATAAGTGGAAAGGAAAAGCTACATTTCTTCCCAACAGCTGTTTTTATCCTACTTAAGAAAGTGGTGGAGAATAAGTAGATGGCTGACAAACACACCATCTTAGAGGAGGAGGAGAGAGAAAGAAATAGCTCCTGCACAAAAGTTATGCTAAAGGGTTTCTTCCTTGTACTTACTTTTTCACCCATCCTGGAATTTAAACGTTCTCCTTTGACAAGCATAAAAGCAACAGAGCATGGGCCATGGTGGCTCAGCAGGCAGAGTTCTTCTCGCCTGCCATGCCGGAGACCCGGGTTCGATTCCCAGTGCCTGCCTATGCGAAAAAAAAAAAAAAAGCAATAGATGTGTGTAAAGCCTTTTATTCCACTGAAAATCACTGGACAGAACTTTTCAGGGACATCTGGTCTCACGTATATGGTAGAAATGCTCAACATCCATAAACGCCTTGGAAAATGGGATATGTGACAATTTACACTCTGTCTCTTTACTCTGTATGTGGGTAGGTTAGAATTTGCTGATCAGGTGGAAATAATTTCACCAGGTTCAACGCTAAAGCACTGTTAGGTTACAAGCTTGTTTGTAAAAATTTTCTTGATTGTAAGCAGAGGAAAAAATAAAGGAAACTTAAGACAAAAAACAGCTTTAGTTTAGATAACTTAACAGTTTACCACATTCCACTAACTTCATTGATGAAGACTTTGGTGGTTACTCTTTATCAATTAAATCATTGTGGTTATTTCCCCATTTAAAGATGAGCAGATACAAATTCTCCATTAATAACAGTCTCATACCCATGAAACAATGGAACCCAGAATGGCAAGGATTTTTCATGTTGTGATTTTGTTCTGTTTTCAGAGCCTATGAGCTAATGTCTCTCCTTGATCCTGATTATGGATTTTCAAGTCACTCACGTATTTTAAAAATCACTGTAAAGTTGCAGAACTGGAAGAGAAAACAGAATTGACATTTTGGGAAGAAACTTTTTTCTTCACCCCCAAATTCTTTTCCTGCATGATGCAAACCTAAATAAATATCTGAAGCATCTTCTCAGAAGAATCACTGAGATTACTACTGCTAGGGACAAAGAAGAAGTTTACAATAGATTTTGAATAAAAGCTTTATTTCAAAGCATTGTGAGGGGAAAAATACATGAAAGAAAAGAGGTTCTTTTATAGCATCCAAAACTTCCTGACACCCTAATTCTAAGTCAGATGAACCTGAATCCGTACCCTAACTCACTCTTAAGTATTCCTTAACTGTCCCATATCGACAGGCTGTACACAGAGTAGCCCTTGTCTTAGAAAAATCAAACCCTTTCCCTAATAGTGACTCTCTCTTTAGTATTAGGTGAAACTTGAAACCCGATAAGGCATCTGAGAAAAAATATATGAATATAATTATTTGATCTGTTGCTACTTCATTAGGGCCCTGCAATCCCAGGAAGCAGGAGGGAGAGAAAGAAGGAGTGAGGCAGAGAATGAGTCAAAACAAATGCAAGGGTTTTGTATGACTCCAGGCTTTGCTAGTGCACTCAATTTTGATGAAAAATGTTTCGAAACAAAAGAACAGTTGTTGAAGTTGCAGGTAACTACCAGCTGTCCAAACAAGTGCCAGTGGTTGAAACTGAAAGGAGGAAGTTGGTCCAGTGGCAAAAAATCCTCCTTTACAGAGCAGAGAAACCCCATCTCTTTGGCAAGGACTTCAAGGAGAAAACCCTGATTGACATGTTTGTGCAGGGGACACTGGACCTGCTGGAACTGATTATCATGCATCCACAGATGACTCATGGACTTTAAAATCTAATAGACTTGGCCCTGCTGGCTGTTGAACTTGTTTGGGAAGCATGACCTCTGTTTTCCTTCCAATTTCTCCCTTTTAGAATGAGAATTTTCATCCTATACCTGTTCCACCATTGTTTATTGGAAGCAAATTGTTTCCTGGAATTATAGGTCTATCAGGCAGGAATTTTGCCCTAGGGTGGACCACACCCATAACTGATTTTGATGACACTTTGCATTTAGTATCCTTACTGAAATTATTTATGACTTTTGAGATAGTGGATGGAATGAATGTATTTTGCACGTGGGAAGAACTTGTCTTTTGGGGATCCAAAGGGCAGGCTATCACAGAATGAATTATGTACCTGTGAAAAACATGTTCTTAATCTTACCCATTCCTAGGAGTGTGAAACCATTGTAAATAGGATATTTTGATGAGGCTGAATCAGATAGCATTTCCTCCTAGGAATGAAAGCCTTATAAAGAGAAAGCCAGGGAAAGGAACCAGAAGCTGGAAGTCACCAGAACCTGGAAGAGAAAGGTGGAGACATCCACATGTGCATTGCCATGTTATGGCAAAGCCAGGGAACCCCACGGACTGCAAGCCAGCAAGAAGATAATGACCCCAGTAGGAAGCAAGCTGGCTAGCCTTTGAAACTGTGAGCCAATAAATTCTTGTGGTTAAGCCAACCCATTGTATAGTATTTGTTTTAGCAGCTAGGAAACTAAGACAGGTAGCAAGCACCATTGGCTTTATGAGCAGATGCCTGGGTATTAAAAAGAAATCTGCTGTTCCATATTGCAGACACAGTCCTAGCAATTCTGCAACTGCCTGTCATTTTGGAAACTAATTTTTCTCAGCATTAAAGAAAAAAAGTTTTTCTCAGGCTCTCATTCTGATCCCTACATGAATTATCACTCATTCATACGGCCATTTAGCTTTCTATTTTGAATCACTAATTGACTTTGTAATCTGTTCTCCATGTTCTGTATCCAACCCAGGTTTCTACAAGGCTCCTTATAACTAAAATCCACCAATTCTGACACTCCTTAATTTGCTGACCAAAGTGAGGGATAGAGTATCAAGTTATTTCTGTGCTCCATGTCTTGTAGATCTTTCTAGATAGGTGGTTTACTCATATAACACTTTTTTTCACATATATGTCACTTAAAATTTTATAAATTACTTTTAGCCTTTCAGATAAATCCATAAAGTAGATGATATCATCAAACACAGCCTATTTCTGAAGATTCAGACTCAGAAAAAAGAAGTGGCTTCCCAAAGTTAGTTGGCAAGTAAGAACGTACTTCTGTTCTTGGAGCAGTGCTAGTTTCACAAGCTTTTTTTCTGTGCTTAGGAAAGTAAGAAAGAAATGACATGGCTTTGGAAAATTTTAATAAAGCCATGGGGCCTCAGATTAAAACCTGGTGTTGGAGAAGGGGAAACTCCACTCATTAGCAGGTGGGGTAGACTTTGCGATGAGATTTTTTTCTGTTAGTTATAGCACACTAGGACAGCTGCCTGCGACTGTCCACATTGATCAGATGGAACAGATGATCATCGCAGCCCAATGTCACAGTAGGAAATGGGTTTGCATGTTCTGCTACTGCTATTTAATGCAGAAATGTGAGAAAGCTGTTCCCTGTTGGGAAGCAACTCTCACAAAATAAACAAATAACATTGTATCCATTAACATTAGCAAATGAGAGCAGAAAATAGATGACTTTGAAAACCATACTTTTTCACATACCATATGAATGCTGCAGATTCCTTGGAGGTGAAAAAATTAGCAATCTGTTCATGTTAGTTGCCAGAAAGTTCTTGCATTTTAAATTCGGATATTTCTGTTGTGACCGTGAAGGCTGACAAAGTTGTATGGCTGAAATTCTAACCAGTATAATCTGTTAGAGTAAAATAGTGCATATTCTGACTCAAAATGTATGCTCATCTTAATCAATGCAAATAGCTTTCTATGGCATAAGAAATATTTTTTTGCCAACCTTTCCCTGTGATGTTACCATGAGCTTTATGCAAGAGTACTTATTAATCAAAATTTAGGAAAAAAAAATTAGAATAAAATACAAGCACCAGAGACAAGTCACCATTATTTGATTGTTCATGTTTGGAAATACTGGAGTGATATGCTTAATGTCATTACATATCTGTGAAACCCATTCAAAACATCCCCAACTCAACAGGAGTTCTTAATGAGATGACCTGTATAGGTCTAAACTTTCCCTTACCTTTACCCTACTTGTCCTATGTTATGTATATTTGGGCTGTTTTTTAAGAGATGTCCAGTTAGATGGCTAACTGCTAATGATTTCAAGATGATGCTATATAAAATTCTAGGTAGATTTTATGTTTAAGGCTAAAGAAATATTGATAAATTAGGAATGCATGGAATGAAATGAAGTGTCAACTTTCTTCTTAGAAACAGAAAGACAGTAGGAGCAAAAGTCAAGCTAGTAGGAAATATGGATGGTCTGAAGCTATGGAGAATGGCAAGGACCACATTTTCAATCTGAGAAAGTGAAGGAGAGAACCACAGAGACAAGGGGTTGATGCTTTTCTCTGTGTAAAAGTTGTCTGGGCCTTTTCAAACAGCAAGAAAATGATAGAATCTATGAAAAAAAAAGTCCACAAATCTGAATAAAGGGAAAGCAATAAAATCAAACCAAAAAATCAAAACTTGAATTTAAATCTATTTTTTTTCAGATGAGTAGCATTTGTCTGCAATGGCATATGTGAGTGTTTGTGTAAAATACTGGTGATTAAGAACAAAGTTGATTAAAGAGTCTATTAATAAATAGGGTTGAGAGACACACCCACAATATGTATAGTCATGAAAGAAAACATAATATGAAAGGAATGAAGTATAAAGAGGTGTGTGAAAAAGAATGGCACTCTCACACTAAAACAATGACTATTTCTTAAAGAAAACAATCTCTCTCTGTTTTTTTTCAGTCAGGAATAATGTCAGTCCTTTCATATTTTATATTATTGCCTGAAATCTGAGTGAGATCACAACATTAAACTTTCCCTCCAGCCACATAGCTATTAGAGAAATACTGAGCTTTACTGGGGAATCTACAATCCCCACTTGGTGGTGGAAGCCAATGGCATTTATAATAGACCATAAAGTAGTACAGGATCATTGCCTTTCCTTGAGAAGAGACATTTAATTTTTTATCACGGTGGGTGGTCATGCCAACTGGTAAGGCTCTGGCCCTTGAGAAAAACAGGGAGTTACAGGCAGGGGCTGTGTCTAGAACAGCTGTTTAGAGTCTGGAAGAGGCAGTGTGTGAGCAGGGGTGTAGTATGATGGTGTTAGAGGAAAAATGATTTGCTTTGATGTGGATCCACTGGTCACACAGGGAAAATCTATTAAATATCCCTCTAAGGTTCTTGTTTGTTGTTTGTCTCCTTTTTTAAAAACTTGCAATCCTGTAAAAGTTTATCTGATCATCCTCATTCAAATGTATATGAATAAGCAAAATCTTATTAATGTGTTGATGCTTATTATTTGAATATCTATGAATTTAAGATACTACTTGGAAACTTATCAACTATGCTAACTTCTTGAAGATATCCACTTTACTTACTTATTCTTAACTCTTTCTTAGCTATGTAACTGGAAGGAATCATCAGGCTGTCAGCAGTGGTAGGTAAACAAAATACAGTGTATTGGTTTATTAAAGCTGTGGAATGCAATATACCAGAAAATGAATGGCTTTTAAAAAGGGGATTTATTAAGTTACAAGTTTACAGTGTTAAGGCCATAAAAATGTCCAAAATAAAGCATCCAAGGAAAGACAAATTGACTCAAGAAAGGGCTGATGACATTTGAGGTTTCTCTGTCAACTGGGAAGACATATAGTGACTCCTGCTAGCTTTCTCTCCTGGCTCCCTGTTTCAAATGGCTTCCCCGGAGGCAATTTCTTTCTGCATCTCCAAATGTCTCTTTGTCAGCTATGAAGCTTTTTCCCAAAAGGGTTCCCTCTTAAAGGACTCTAGTAAGGGACCCACCTTGAATGGGTGGAGACATATTTCCATGGAAACCACCTAATAAAAAGGTACCCCCCACAATTGGGTAGGTCATATCTCCATGCAAACAACTTAATCAAAAAGATACCACCCAAAAATATTGAATCAGGATTAAAGAATTTGCCTTTTCTAGGGTACACAACAGTTTCAAACAGGCACATATAGTTTATTTGATTCTCAAACATCGTTAATTTTCCTTCCTTCTTTCCTTCCTTAAAGAATGTGCCATTTCTGGGGTACACAACAGTTCCAAATAGGCACATACAGTTTACCTGATTCTCAAACATCTTTAATTTTCCTTCCTCCTCTCTCCCTCCCTCCCTTCCTTTCCTCTCTGTCTGTCTGTCTACTTTTGTTCTTTCTTTTTCTGTGTGTGAGAGAATCCTCCTTTTACAAAATGTGCTTCTAAACATATGGCTACCATTCCTTAGTCCCAGGTATTAAAATGTTTGTTAACTGTTTAAAATGCCTGAATTTAAATAAAAGGGATTGTTCATCAAAAGCATGCGTATTTTGGATCCTTGAGAGGAGACAGATGTCTATACAGTGGGACTGGGTGGGAAAGATAGGGTTGCTGAGAGATGGCTGCAGACAGCAATAACCTGAGGATTGGGTGGTGGTGGTGAGGTCAAAACAATGGCATTCAAGCAGTGTGGTTTCAACCAGTAAAGGAACAATGTTCATTTAGGCATTCATAATTTATAAGCTGTAATTGTTTCTAAGACTATAAAACACAAAACTGAAGGGCAGGAGATGGTAGATAAAGGACCATGATTTTTTTGTTTGTTTTAATTAGAAAAGTTGTAGGTTTAGAGAAAAATCATGCAAAATATAGGGGTCCCACATATTCCTCTCACACACACAGTTTTCTCAGTTTTAACGCTCTGCCTTAGCATGGTACCTTTGGTAAATTGATGAAACAACATTAGTTGTACAATTAACTGTAGCCCATAATTTATATAAGCATTCACAGTTAGGGTAATACAGTCCTATGTTTTCGTATTGTTTTTTAAAAAATGCTTATCCTAATAATACATAGACAACTTAAAATTTCCCCCTTTAAACATATCTAAGCATATAATTCAGTGGTGTTAATTATGTTTACGTTTGCTATCTTCATCACCATTCACTATAAAAATTCTGTAACAAATAAGCATTAACCACCATTCGCTGCCCTCACCCTAATCCCTGGTACCTTTATGCAAGTTTCTGATTCTATGAATTTGCTTATTCTAATGGTTTCATATCAGTAAAATCATACAATATTTTCCATTAGAGTCTGGCTTATTTCACTCAACATGATGTCTTCAAGGTTCATCCATCTTGTAACGTGTAACAGAATTTCATTCCCTTTTATGGTTGACTAATATTCCATCCTATGTACATATCACATTTTGCTTATCCATTCATCTATTGATAATGGAAACATGAGTTGTTCCCATCTCTGGGCAATTTTAAATAACGTTGCTATGACCGCTGATGTGCAAATATCGATTCACATTCCTGTTTTCAACTCCTTTGGGTGTATACCTAGAAGTGGGATTGCAGGGTCATATGGTAACTCTATACTTTCTGAGGAACTACCTAAATGTCTTCCACAGCAGCTGCAACATTTCACATTCCCATCAATAATGAATGAGTACTAATATTTCTCTACATCCTTTCCAACACCTATTGTTTTCCATTTCTTTAAGAGTATTTGTTTTAGTGGGTATTAATGGTATCTTTTTTTGGTTTTCATTTGCATTTTCTTGATGGCTAGTGATGTTCATTATCTTTTCATTTATTTATTGGTTATTCATATATTTTCCTTGGAGAAATGCCTATTCATGTCTTCTGACCTTTTTTTTGCATGGGCAGGCTCCAGGAATTGAACCCGGGTCTCCAGCTCGGCAGATGAGAATTCTTGCCACTGAGCCACTGTTGCATCGCCTCGTCTTCTGTCCATTTTTTATTCGTTTGTTTTGGTTTTGTTGTTGTTGTTGTTTTCTTGAGTTATAGAATTTCTTTATATATTCTGGATGTTAACTCTTATTGGGTATGTGGTTTCCAATTACTGTCTCCATTTTTGTAGATTCTCTTTTTACTTTCATGATGAAGTACTTTGATGCACAAAGTGTTTAGTTTGATGAGTCCTGTTTATGTAATTTTTCTTTTCTTGTTCATGCTGTTGGTGTAAAATCCAAGAAACCATTACCTAGCAAAAGGTCCTGAAGATGCTTCTTTATGTTTTCCTCTCAAAGTTTTATATTTCCGTGTCTTATATTTAGGTTATTCAGCCATTTTGAGTTAACTTTTTAATGTGGTGTGAGGCAGGAACCCACATTCGTTCTTTTGTATATGGATATACAGTTGCCCTGGCATCATTTTGGGGGAGGGGTGGTGGTCAAGACATTGAACCTGGATTTCCTGCATGGAAGGCAAGCATTCTACTACTGAACCATCTGTGCATCATTTTTTTAAGAGACTATTTCCCTATTGAGTGGACTTGACACCATTGTCAAAAATCAATTGGCCATTGATGTGATGATTTATTTCTGAGCTCTCAGTTTGATTCCATTGGTCTATAAGTCTGTCCTTGTGTGTGTACCGTGCTGTTCTAATTACTGTGGTTTGTAATAAATTTTAAGATCGCTGAGTATGTATTCTTCAATTTCATTCTTTCTCAAGTTTGGCTTTGGTTATTAAGGGCCCCTTGCCAATTAACTTAAATTTGATGATTGGCTTTTCTATTTCTTCAAAGACTGTTAGAATTTTGATTGGGATTGTGCGAATTTAAATTATTTTTGGTAGAACTGATATTTTATAATATTTAGTCTTCTACTCCATGAATTAGGAATGTCCTTCATTGACTTAGGTCTTCTTTGATTTTTTTTTTTTTTTTTTAGCAATGATTTGTAGTTTCCTTATACAAGACCTTTACATCCTTGGTTAAATTTATTTCTAGATATTTGATCTTTTAGTTGATATCATAAATGGAATTTTGTTCCTGATTTCCTCTTCATATTGTTGATTACTAGTGTATAGAAACACTGTTTTTTGTCTGTTGATCTTGTACCCTGCCACTTTGCTGATCTCATTTATTAGCTCTGTAACTTGGTTGTGGATTTCTCAGAATTTTCTATTTATATAGGATCAAGGCATTCTGTATATAGGGAAAGATTGGTGTCTTCATTTACAATTTGGATGGCTTTTATTTCTTTTTCTTACCTAATTGCTCTGACTAGAACTTCCAGTACAACACTGAATAACAGTGATGACAGTGGGCACCCTTGCCTTTTTCCTGACCTTAGAGGGAAAGCTTTCAGGCTTTCACTGTTGGTATGATATTTGCTATTTTTTTTTCATATATGCCTTTCATCATGCTGAGGAATAGAAACATGATATTTCTATTCCTAGTTATCTAAGTTTTTTTTTATCAAGAAGCACTGAATTTTGTCAAATGTTTTTATGCTCCAGTTGAGATGATCAAGTGTTATTTTATTTTCCCTCATTGTATTAAGGTAGTGTGATACATTAATTGATTCCTTATCTTGAACCACCCTGCCATACTTGAGATAAATCTCTCCTGATCACAGTGTACAATTGTTTTATAGTGCTGTTGGATTTGGTTTTCTAATATTTTGTTGAGGATTTTTGCATCTATATTTATAAGGAATATTGGTCTAAAATTTTATATTCTTACATTACCTTTATGTGATTTTGGTATAAGGGTGATATTGTCCTCAAAGATGTATTAGGGTGAGGGTTGTGTCGATGGTCCTTCTTGTCAACGGTCAATACAGGCAGTGAAGGCTGGAAAGGGAACAGGTGGAATCCTGAAGGGAGCACACTTGCATGACCTACACAGCTTTGCTGGTAATCATTGTTATAATATCAACCTACTGAATTTTCTGCTTAAATCTTTTTGATAAACACTAAATGGGTATGTTTAAGGATTCTTACTGTTTTCAAACTGCATAAAGCCAAGGATGTGATCAATCACTTCTTGTAAATTAGTTTTTTAAAGGGAACATATTTAGCAGACTGAATGCTTGGTGAATAGGAACTATCCCTGAACCTAGATAAGCATATTGCACTTTCTGCTAGTGTATCACACAGCCTCCTGAGCTTCCTTTCTTCCCTTTGCAGAGCTCTGTGGCTCTTTCTCTGACATATAAACCAATTCTCAGGACTGTTTTAACTGATCCCACTGATAGGGCAGGGCATATCACCTGTCCTGCCATAGGGCTCCTTTTTAATCTTCATAGGACCTCTCACCTGTTGCACATGGATTTCTCCTATCAACAGGTAATTACAAGGAAGTGTACAAGAATAATCTTATAACTCATTTATAATGTATAGGTGGGTCAGAAGCAAAGGTGAAAGACACTTTCATTGAATGCTAAATCTTGTTGAGGTTTAAGAATATTGTCTTGTATTGCCTGGATTTCTATTAAGCAGAGATCACCTCATAGTCAAAGATTAATGCTGCAGACATAGAAGATGCTGAACCTCAGCAATCTTAGAAAGAAACCATTCTTCACACGTAGCTACCCAGCTTGCCCCTTTAGAATGCATTTTCATTTAAATGGAGGTTATGTGTAGATATATTTCCTGTAACTTGTGAAACTGAAGAGATATATACTTTCTGATTAATCTTTCTGTGGTCAGCTTCGTATCTCTGATCATACCTTATCAAAGAATAGGGTTTGCCACTTGCCAGGATTATCACCTGTGGGCTCAATCTTGCTCTCATCTTATAAGAAACATGATTTTAGGCCAGAGGACACAGATCAATTTACCAGCACTGCTCTTTATTGTTCTAATTCTCAATCAGTGTGCACAGGTCTAGGTAGAGAGAGAAGTGGAGACCCTGACAAGCCAGCTAAGTTGGACAAATTCCTCTTGCAAATCACTGGTATGGGACAGTCTTTATCTCTGATTTAACCCATACTGATTTGGCAGATTTCTAAACCAAGTGACTCAACACTCTCTTTATTTTTGTAATCAAAAGATAATCTACAAAAATAGAAAATGAATACATTAATATATAAAGTTTATCATGTGGAACATCTATTTCTAAATTTGCCAGCATTTTTAAGCACATTGTTAAAAGTATACAATGTCTGGTAACTTCAAAACATGCATATTGATTTATAAATTATATATATAAACACTTATATGTACTGCCCATTGTAAAGCACTCCTAAAAATATAAATTAAAATATGATAGGACATAAAAGGAAAGAGAATTTATAACAGATCATGGCCTGAGGGTCATATCCAATTTCTTTGGTAAACTCTATTTGGCATACAGCTTGTCCATGTTGATAATTTTGCACATTTGGTCATTCCTGTCTTTGCTAACCTCCCATATATTGCTTGCCATGATGGCTTCTCTGTATTAAGTTGCTTCATTTTGTCTTGTTGGATTTCTGAAGTTTGCTAGGTAGATCTTCAGAACACGTGTCCTCCATAGTTTTACCTACTTCCCCTGAAGCTTATCAGACATTTACATAGATCTGGAAAGTTTGTTTGAAATTCTCTGACTTATTCCAGCTCTATATGCCAATTAGTGTGCCTTGTCCAATGGTTACCACCAAATGGACATGAGTATATGTGCTAAATACCTGGAACTTGTTACATGACAAGTAAACATGTCCTCTTTCCCAATGTAGGTTATTGCATCATGTAGTGTAGGATGGTTTGGGCACTAACATATTGTTATCTGTTGTTTTTAAATGATGTCAAGATTTATCAGTTTCTGGAAGTGAAACAAACGTAGAACATATTTGTTTATAAATCTTGGCATTGAAATATAAAGCTGCAGGGTCGGCTGTTGAAACCTTTTTCTCCCATGCACAAGTGATAGGCTCAGAATTTTTGTCCTCTGTGATAAGTGGACAACAAATTGGCTAAATTGCTGCAGTTGTGTTTAGTACCACTCAATCTGCACTGAGATCTGAATGGTGGTCTGTCCTCACATCTTACAGCTAATTACCTCATTTCGTTCTTTATTTCAAAATTTAAAACAATATCTTTGATATTTTACATTCAAACAATTTCAGTATGAAAAGTTCATACATAGTGTGAAGAACTTGCTTGAAAAATTGACCCAGTTTTTCCAGATGTTATCATCTTACATACCGTAGCTAATGATCAAAATCAGGAATGACCACTGATGACAATATCACTATCTTATCTACAGAGCTTATTCAACATTTATCAATGGTCCCAGTGATGCTTTTTTTTTCTGAACCAAGGTCTGATCCAGGATCACATAATACATTTTGTTGTTGTGACTCTTTAGTCTCCTTTCATCTGGAAGAGTTTTTCGGGTTTTCATTTATCATGAATACAGGCCAAATATTTTGAAGAATGTCCCTCAAGTTGTATTTGTCTGATATTTTCTCACCACTAAATTAAGTTTAGGAATTACTGACAGGAATGCCACAGAAATGACATTGGGCCCTGATCAGTGTATCATTATCAGAAGGTACATGATGTCAACATTTTCCACTACCTAGCTAAGGTAGTATCTGCCAATTGTTTCAATTTGTGAAGTTACTATTTTTCCCTTTGATATATATCTTTAAAGAGCTTTCTCTTTCCCCAAATGTATTTACTTATTAAAATTATGTTTATAGTAGTATGGACCTATGGATATTTCTTTTATTATATAGGTTTTAATACTTTGCTATCTATTTTATGCTCAAATTTTCCCATATCTGTCCATTGGGAGTCTCAAGTTGACTTATGTTTCTTTTTGACACTTCTACCAATTTTTGAGTCCTCCTTACTTTCTGAGACTATAAAATATTCCAGTCTCACCTTGTACTTTCCTTGCAACAGCACTGGATTAGCCTTTTCTCCAAGGAGCATTATTACCATTTGTTGGAGTCTGGTATTTAGAAATCAAGATCTGGTATGTCATTGTCTCTACATCCACTCAGTGAAAATAACTACGAAAAGCATGTATAGAAACCTATCAATATATATAAATCTATATTTATCTTAGTTGAAAATAATTTCATGCAGATATTTTCAACTCCAGTGCAACAACACAGGGTTCATTCTAGCCTTTCCCCTTTCCCTATTTTAAGTAACTCTTTTATTTGACAGTGAGAAATTTGACTCTCATGGTCCACAATATATTTAATTATGTGCTCAATCTTAGATCCAACATGGTTTCAGAAATGGTAATCTACACTTATGTGAAAAACAAGTTTACTAGCAGAAGTACAATGATTGTGTACAGTTTTAATTAGTGTTGGAGTCAAAGTACCATTCTCTAAAGTTAATTAGGTTAGTTCTTTTCTGCTATTAGTCTTTCATTGTAGTTATGCTGCTCATTTGTAAATCAGAAAGGATCTGTTGTTACTGTTTGTAGTCCATGTTGAATTCTTCAAAGTATCTTTTTAAATTTTAATCTTTAATTTTTTTGTTGAAAATGTGAAATACTATGTTCCTAAAACTCAGAACTAAAAGGCAAATTCAGAGAAGATTCACTCTTCCATCATCTCCTTTATCTCATTCTTCATCCTCACTTTTTCTAGTGTGTTCTCACTTATCACTTACAGCTGAAAATTTTCATTTATTTCTCTTTAATTTTTTGTCTTGTTTTTTCAAAAGAACATATATATGCATATTTATATTTATGTATATATCCCTTTCATTCTTACATGACAGAGAACATGCTATGTCTCTTTTTCACTTTTCTTTCTTTCACTTAACAATATACTCTTGAAATTATTTCTTATCAGTTAAAAAAAAAAAACTCCCTCATCCACTTTCTATTGTTTACTCAATCACTCTCTTTCCTATTGGCATTTTGATTGCTTCCAATATTTTTCAGTTACATGCAATATAGCAATAACAGCCTTCTCCATATGTATTTTTGTATTGACAGAGATGGATTTTCATATTTTCAGTGCATTATGTACCATCTTTTCCTGGATCTCTCTGGAATACATGCTTTGTCTGTGGAAGCTGTGGCAAGCAATTCCACACCTGGAATTGAGTGATTTTTGGTAGTTCTTAAAAGTAAAATCCACCTAACACGAGTTCATTTTATCACTCCAAAGGACAGCAATTAGAATGTGTCACTGGCTCTCAAAATCTGTTCTAAATGCCAAGCTCAAAAAATGTTTTGAGCATTGTGACAAAATTAAAGTGTGTGTGTAATTCCCCAAAGCTGAAACATTGCTTGGCTAGTGTTACTATCCCCACTTAAACTCAGTTTAAAGTAATTGCCACTGATTTTCTTTGTGGTATACCAATCATTTTGTAAAAGCATTTTCTTTGATTAAAAAAAATTGTTAAACCCTTCCTTCTCCACTCACATATAAAGCTCAATATGTTTTCACAGAGTTTTGTATATTTAC
Organism: Myrmecophaga tridactyla; assembly: GCA_004026745.1. NCBI lineage: Eukaryota > Metazoa > Chordata > Mammalia > Pilosa > Myrmecophagidae > Myrmecophaga > Myrmecophaga tridactyla. Next base: position 120,366 of record PVIY010002555.1, read on the forward strand.
AATTGGGGCAGGGTAAGAGATGTATTGCTTGTATTTAACATATTTTACTTTGGTGTGTACATATGAAAATTACACAATAGCAATTGGATTACTTTTTATATTTTGTCACCAAATTTACAGTCTTACCCAAGTTTTGACAGATGGAATCAGGTTGCCTCAGCTTTATTCCCAATTCATGATCACTGAACAGCAGCAATGCTCTACATCAAAATAGCCCATGAACATGTTTCTTCAAATGTGAAACAGAAGCAATTACATTCTGCACAGTAAGTGAGAAAAGATTAATGAGGCAGTGCCCATAAAGTATTCACTTAAACAGCTTTGGAAAAAATTAACACACATTTTTATGATCATTTAAAAAATAAAACTGGAGAACTTTCAAATGAAGGAGTTGAATCTAGGTATTTTTCTTTATCACATATTTTTTGTGAAAATAATATCCTACTTTTATCATATTTCCACATTTAGTGCTTTCTTTTCATCCTGCCTCCCTATTTTTTCACATCTTTTGAATTAAACAGTCTTTTTAGTATTTCCTTCATATCTTGTCTTTGTCCTTTGGTATTTTCACATGATCTTCTTTCTGCTCCCACGAGCAATACAAAATATTTCTCTATTTCCATTAGTAAACAATTTATTTCGAGTTTACATTTGATATGTCATGGAGCAAAGTACTTTGCTTTGTATTTCATGTTTTGAAATGTCCCATCTCTGATTATAATTGTATAATAAATAATAAGAATTTTGCGCTATGTGAATTTTCAATATTCACTTGTTTTTAATTAATCAACCAAATAACACTAAAAATCTGAACATTTTCATAACCACTCATTTCTGTAAGCCTGTTATCTACTTATGGTAAAAACTTTCTTTGGTTATTGTAGGACTACAACACAGCATTTTTGATATGATAATCAAAGTGTAGTCATACAACATGATGTCAAAGAAGCGCATTATTTTATTCTGGAAATAGACACTATATTGACAGATTATTCTCAGAAAATCTTAAAAGACAGTCAGAAGTGTTTTTGCAAATGTTTTAAAAGCAGACTGATCCATTTGTTATATCTGCTAAAAAACAATTAGAAGGTTGGACAATGACAGTTGGTGTCATTGTTTCAAGATTCCCCTTCCCCAAAGACTAATCCGTTTTAATAAACTAAATCCTAATCTTGTTGCCAATTTATTAAAAGAAGGCCATATCTGTTACCCATGGCACTGCTATTCCCTCAGACAACAATAGTGAGGAAGAGATTTCTTTTCTTACCTAATTAAAATAAAACAAATGAGCCATAATAGCAATCATATAGCCACCATATGATAATTTCCTTAGGCTATCATCATTCCCAGATGATCATTAATACCCATATTATAAGACATAACAATTCTCTTTACTCCTTGATACTTACTGCACCTTGAAAACAGGCTTACTAAATATTTGGAAACTTGCTGAGCTCACTGGCAAAATAATCATATACAGTGATAACTTTTAGTTGGTTTAATGATTTATTAGTAAGAATTAAGAAATCCTTTAAAATAAAAAAAAATACAGGGGAAAAGTGTCATTGTATGAGGTAGAACACATAATTTTGCAATGTTTAAGAAGAATATTAACTGTCAGTGAGCTGACTACTAATAAACTGCTTCCAGCCTACCCTTTACTGTCTTACGTTTTCAGGGACACAAAGCAGGGAATATGCTGTTGTCTTTCAAAAGCACAGAACAGGTTGATAATGTGTATCTGTTTACAATCAGGATTTGAGTGTTGTGTTGAGGAGACTAAACGGATGTAAGAAATTTTCATGCCATTCCCCTCCCTGCAACAGGGAAAAAATCAAGAGGCAAAGAAGAACATTCAGTAATATTTTGATGTTTCAAACGTGACTGAAAATTGTTCTCCCAGGCTTTTCAAAATCACCTGCATGGATGATACAATTGATTGTTCAGGAATTGGTTATTAGGATGTTTGAAAACACAATTTAATTTAAAAGTCAATCAAAGGTCGGCATGTAGAGAGTGCCATAATAAAATCAGAGGAGGTAGATGCCTTCAAACTATGATTCTTTATTTACATTTGCTTAGAAGAAAATATATCTGTTGGAAGAATTCGGTGGCATCCATTATACCCAAATTGCTCAGCCATTACTTATTAGCACTTTGAAACCATTCTTCACTCATGTCATTCTTAAACACTTTCAGTGTTTCACACACTAAATTCAGGAATGCAATTAGCAGGCTGAATAGCATATCAACACTTGATAATTGCACCTAAAATATACAGCTGATTATGCAGTTTTACTTGTCAACTGGTATTCCTCTATTCATTCCCAGAAAATTTCTATTCTTTCTGGCATGTTTTATTTTCCTTCTTTCTGCGAAAGTGGTTGTGCTGAATGCTAATGAATTGATTCTTGGTCAAATCTCAAGCAGTTGTTTTCAAGTAATTAGTTCAGCTGTTCGCGTCGCTGGCCTTCTGCACTTTGTTTGCATTCCTGATTTATCTTTTCTCAATAAATCAACCAGTGACCTTTAATAGATACCCATCCAAGGGAATATGTGGAGCAAGAGAAGTTTGTCTTTTCTGAATGGGCTAGTAGCAAGTCGTGTCAGTTTTTTGAGCTTGAGCATTTCATGTGGGTGGCCTTGAAAATTAGCCATTTGGCCCAAGAACATGAATGCTGGCTCCAGTAGACTGATTCACTTTAAATGCTTTTATTTACCTAACAGCGATATTTGAGGTTGTGGCGGGGTGGAAGGGGTGGGGCAGGGTGAGGTGAGAAGTGTTTGGGAGCATCCCAGGTGTCTGGGATCATGCTGTGGCTGCTTCAGTTTTTCAGGTACCACCGACTGTGCCTATTAAACTCTTTCTGTAGCATTTGCTTAAACTGAGGCTCCTATGGGGTCTTATATTAACCTGTGGTATTCTTTCCTCTGTTGTGATTCTGTGGACTAATCTGCCAAACAACCATACGTAATCCTTGCAAGAAGCAGGTATTTTAGTAACTTCAAATAGTATTTTAGTAATAGTATTTTAAACTTCAAAATCCATGAATGATGGATGTCTTCGGGAAAACATTATTTTAAATATTTTCTTTAATGTACAAGGAGCAAGGTGAATACACAAATACAGTGAGGCTCATTAGACTCAGTAGAACTGATCTCTTAACCCACAGCTCTCAGAGATCTAAAAATGTGAGTTTCTGTAATTATTAGCCAGGCTTTATTTAAATCTGCCATGTTTCAGCACTTAAAATTTCTATTATTTCCTCAACAACACTGTGGAGTAACTTCAGTTTTCAAACTTTTTTATTCATCATTAGCTCATTTAATAAATTGTTCTAAAGGCATTTTATGTACCAGACACTGTATTAGGCATTGGAAGAGAGAAATCAAGAAGATATGGTCCTTACTTTCCATAAGATCACAGTCTAGTGGGAGGCACAGAAATCAACTGGCAATTATAGCACATTGATTATAGTTATGACTGAGAATACCAGAGGGTCTGGTCAGATTACCTGGGAGGGGCATATGAAATAAAACTAGAGGGAGGGAGAAGTATGATAAAGGAAAAATCTTTTAGAGGAGGTGATACAGTGATTTTAATTTGAAATGATATGAAGAAGGAAAACAGACTAAGAATATTGCACCAAGAAGTTATAGTATCTGGTACTAAAATATGGAAGTGTTATAAATTGCAGTGGTATTTGGAGCCAGCAAAATTACTGACAGCAAGGACTCCAAATTAAGATTGCTGGGTTAGAATTTTGGTTTTATCATATGCTATACTACCTTAAATAGCTTACTTCCATTTTGTATGATTTTTCCTTCTAGCTGCTCCAGAACATTGGAGACTACAAGAAATATATATATTTTTTATCAATACAATCAACTTTTTTTTCTTTTTTGTGAAAAATACGTATATACAAAAAGTGATAAGTTTCAAAGCACAGTACAACAATTAGTTGTAGAACAGATTTCAGACTTTGGTATGGGTTAAAATTCCACAATGTTAGGTTTTTACTTCAAGATGTTCTATGACAATGGAGGCTAAAAGAAATATCAATATAATGATTCAGCAATCATACTCATTTGTTAAATTCTACCTTCTCTGTATAACTCCACCACCACTTTTGATCTTTCTCCCACTCTTTAGGGGTATACAGGCTATGCCCATTCTAACTTTTTCATATTGGAAGGGGCTGTTGATAATAAGGGGTAGGGGATGGAACCAGTTGATGTTTTGAAGAGGCTGGCCCCCCTAGGTTTCAAGACTGATCTAGTCCAGGGACCCATCTGGAGGTTGTAGTTTCCTGGAAAGTTACCCTAGTGCATTTAACCTTTGTAGAATCTTCTATATTGCCCTAGGTATTCTTTAGGATTAGCTGGAATGGTTTTGGTTAGGGTTTGGGAAGTTATGATAGGTAGCAGTGTCTAACTGAGGCTTGTATAAGAGTGACCTCCAGAGTAGCCTCTCAACTCTATTTGAACTCTCTCAGCCACTGACACTTTGTTACCCTTCTTTTCCCCCTTTTGGTCAAGATGGTATTGTTGATCCCATGGTGCCAAGGCCAGCCTCATCCCTGGGAGTCACCTCCCACATCGCCAGGGAGACTCACTCCTGGATGTCATGTCTCACGTAGCGGAGGAGGGCAATGATTTCATTTGCAGAGTTGGGCTGAGAGAGAGTTAAGTCACAAATAAGCAACAAAAGAGGTCCTTCAGAAGTAATTCTCAGGCATACTTATAGGTAGGCTAAGCATCTCTGCCACATCCATAAACTTCACAAGAACAAGCCTCAAGATTAAAGACTTGGCCTATTGATTTGGGAGTCCCTAATGTTTGACACAGTATCTAGGGTTTCTCCAGTGGTAAAGTTTAACAGTACCATATTTTTTCTCCCATCCCTCAAGGGACTTTGCCAATACTTTTTGATTATCTGCTTAATATATTCTAGGATTTATCCAGGCATTACATTAAGCTATATAGGATTAAAGTCCCTCATTCTTATTCTGGGTTGTCTGTGTTTGGATTGTTTAAATGAGCTATCCAGATAGGCTGAGTTAGATTATGTGCTACAGACAATTTAGGCTCTGGACAAAATAAACCTTTCTTCCTTTGGTCTCAAAGAGTAGATGAGGTTCTAAAATATAGACAATACAATTCTTACCCTTGTGTTCTGAATTACCTTAATCCTGACCTGATCGGCTTCATTCTTATCTCTAAATACTAGGTTATACATATATAAAACAGCCTCTCAAAATGCTTTGAAGAGACTGTTGGTAAAAGTATGGACTCTAAAGCTACCCATGACGAAGCTCTAGACAGAAATGAGGCATGCGTTATTGCACACTGGAAAGAAGGTGATCCTTGCTTTAAAATGGCAGATAATCTGGCAAAATTGACTAGTGGCTTTAGTTGGAAGGCAGACTTTAAAAGCCATGAACTTGGATATTTAGCAGAAGAGATCTCCAAATTAAATATCGAAAGTGCAGCCTGGTTTCTCCTCACAGCTTATAGTGAAATGCGACATGAGAGAGAGAGAAGCTGAAAACTGAACTCTTGAGTACAAAGAAACCAGAAACTGATGTCCTGGAAAATTCTGGGCCTCCAGAAAGGGGGACCACAGAGAATAGTGCTCTGTGTGAGGATTTAACCAAATGTGGAACCAGTCAGCCATTTCAGAGAAAGCCAGGCTCAGACATGAAGTTATCCAGGAAGGATTTGTGGAAACTCCTTATGTCTGATGGGCATGATCCAAGGTTACTGCATAGAAAGCCAACGAGAG